>VKOC01024464.1:0-50648 GCA_009364415.1 Spea multiplicata | reverse complement strand
TCAGCTTGGGAGTCCACTTGTGGGGTGCACACGGCAGGAAGCCCACTTGTAGGGTACTCAGCTTGGGAGTCCACTTAGTGGGGCGCTGGCCGCAACTCAAGAATAAATCAGGCAACGAAACAGGCAACGAAACAGGAAGCGAAACAGGAAGCGAAACAGGAAGCGAAACAGGAAGCGAAACAGGAAGCGAAACAGGTAGTCCCATAACGTCAATGTTAAGGCCCAGACTGCAGGGCTGGACAGGTTTATATAGGCTGTCTTGATCAGGTAATCAACTGCAGCTGGACCTGATAATCAGTCTGAGTGGTTCTGAGTGGCAAGGGTGGCCACTAGTGGCTGGAAACAGGAATTGAGTAGGACCAGGTTTCAACAAGTCCGTACAGCGAAGGGTGAACGTTACAAGATAATGGTTGGGAGCACTGTAAAGGAATGATGTACGCTTCCCTGAACAAGTGGGTTTTCAGAAAGTCGCGTACGAGGCAGAAAGTCTGACGGAACGGGGAAGGGAATTCCACAGGAGGGGGGCGGCGCGGGTGAAATCCTGACTATGGGAGGGGGAAGAAGTAACAACAGTAGAAGAAAGCCGCAGGTCATGAGAGGAGCGAAGGGGCGGGTAGGGGTGTATTTGGATAGGAGGATAGAGATGTAAGGGGGTGTTGAGTTGGTGAGGGCTCTATAGGTCAGAGTTAGAAGTTTAAATTTGATTCTGAAGGGTATGGGGAGCCAGTGAAGTGATTGGCGTAGTGGGGCAAACGATGAGGAGCGAACAGCCTCTCCCTTAGACCTGCAACCCTAGGTCTACTTAACCTAGATCAGTAAACTGTAAATAAATTGTAATATTATTATTATTATTAATGTAATACAAATAATGTCCTGCTTCCTCTCATCCCCTAATTTTGTATTTTTAATGTGTCCCGGTTCTCTTTTTTTCTCCCAGTTGTACTGTTGAACTCAATCAGTTCAGACGTGAGGGCTGGTAGTCATAAAACAGACTGAGCCTCCTTGACAGTGTATTAATTCCGATTACATTATGGCTTTTTCTGTAGGGAGGATGTGAGGGACCTGAGTGTGTCTGAATTATTGAGTCCATTAACATTAAGGTCAGTAACAAAAGAATTCTATAGAACTTATTCCCACTGCAGGTATTCTATGTATTAACCTATTCAGTCCTACACACTCTGCTTTTAAAATACATAGCTCTGCTCAGAAATTGCTTGCTAATTGTATACATCTTATATTTGGACATTCAGCGCAAATAATAACTTATCTCGGGGCAACAGCTGTCTAGGGAAAATTACTATTCCTACTACCTACCCTTATATTTGAGCACTAGAGGGTGGAAACTTGAGGACTATACTCCTCCTGATTATTTAATTACCCCTTGCTCAATTTACATGGGGTGAGGGATATGGGCGATTTTGAGCTCCACTTTCCTTAAGGGTGACGCTTTTTCATTTTATTTTTGGGAAGAGGCACTGGTGAGATTTTAAACTCAGATGGTAATAAACCTTTTCAACTTGCATACACACAACTCTTCTGCAGGTGACCATACAGTGGGGCAAAAAAGTATTTAGGCAGCCACCAATTGTGCAAGTTCTCCCACTTAAAAGATGAGAGAGGCCTGTAAGTTTCATCATAGGTACACTTCAACTATGAGAGACAGAATGAGACAACAAAGTCCATAAATCACATTGTCTGATTTTTAAAGAATTTATTTGCAAATTATGGTGGAAAATAAGTATTTAGTCAATAACAAAAGTTCATATCAATACTTTGTTATATACCCTTTGTTGGCAATGGTTTTCTGTAAGTCTTCACAAGGTTTTCACACACTGTTGCTGGTATTTTGGACCATTCCTCCATGCAGATCTCCTCTAGAGCAGTGATGTTTTGGGGCTGTCGCTGGGCAACACAGACTTTCAACTCCCTCCAAAGGTTTTCTATGGGGTTGAGATCTGGAGACTGGCTAGGCCACTCCAGAACCTTGAAATGCTTCTTACGAAGCCACTCCTTCGTTGCCCGGGCGGTGTGTTTGGGATCATTGGCATGCTGAAAGACCCAGCCACGTTTCATCTTCAATGCCCTTGCTGATGGAAGGAGGTTTTCACTCAAAATCTCACGATACATGGCCCCATTCATTATTTCCTTTACACGGATCAGTGTTCCTGGTCCCTTTGCAGAAAAACAGCCCCAAAGCATGATGTTTCCATCCCCATGCTTCACCGTAGGTATGGTGTTCTTTGGATGCAACTCAGCATTCTTTCTCCTCCAAACACGATGAGTTGAGTTTCTACCAAAAAGTTCTACTTTGGTTTCATCTGACCATATGGCATTCGCCCAATCGTCTTCTGGATCATCCAAAAAATCTCTAGCAAACTTCAGACGGGCCTGGACATGTACTGGCTTAAGCAGGGGGACACATCTGGCACTGCATGATTTGAGTCCCTGGCGGCGTAGTGTGTTAATGATGGTAGCCTTTGTTACTTTGGTCCCAGCTCTCTGCAGGTCATTCACTAGGCCCCCCTGTGGTTCTGGGATTTTTGCTTACCGTTCTTGTGATCATTTTGACACCACGGGGTGAGATCTTGCATGGAGCCCCAGACCGAGGGAGATTATCAGTGGTCCTGTATGTCTTCCATTTTCGAATCATTGCTCCCACAGTTGATTTCTTCACACCAAGCTGCTTGCTATTGCAGATTCAGTCTTCCCAGCCTGGTGCAGGTCTACAATTTTGTTTCTGGTGTCCTTCGACAGCTCTTTGGTCTTGGCCATAGTGGGGTTTGGAGTGTGACTGTTTGAGGTTGTGGGCAGGTGTCTTTTATACTGATAACAAGTTCAAACAGGTGCCATTAATACAGGAAACGAGTGGAGGACAGAGGAGACTCTTAAAGAAGATGTTATAGGTCTGTGAGAGCCAGATATCTTGCTTGTTTGTAGGTGACCAAATACTTATTTTTACCGAGGAATTTACCAATGAATTCATTAAAAATCCTACAATGTGATTTCCTGTATTCTTTCCCCCCCATTCTGTCTCTCATGGTTGAAGTGTACCTATGGTGAAAATTACAGGCCTCTCTCATCTTGTTAAGTGGGAGAACTTGCACAATTGGTGGCTGACTAAATACTTTTTTGCCCCACTGTATAGAGATAAAAGTCATTTTCTGTCAGTGCTAATGCGAGTTAGTTTTCGAGAAACTGTAATTTATGTCCAACCTGTGTGTTTGCTGCTGCAAGTACTCACAGTTTAGTGAATAGACTTCCCCCTCCCTCTTTTTCTCTAACTCTTCCATGTAACATCTCTCCTCCACACGGATCTGTTGCCCCTTACCACAACTCTCCTACACACAGAGCTTCTACCAGCATCTTTCCTCCATATGGGACTTCCCCAGCCTGTACTACACCCCCACATCTCTATAATCCACAGAAGAACCCCACCCTTGCACACACTGCAGCAGCTCACTCTCTCTCAACAGCAACTGGAAACTGTAAGGGTAAGCAAGACACTGTGCAAAAAGTGCAAGGTACTCACTGTTTCCCTTGGATACATGTGCCAGAACCTCAACCCAGAACTCTGGACTATTATATTGACTGTGTCTCATTTTCCCTTTTGTACCTCAACTTTCACCTTCATTGTGTATGGCCGTACTTCATATCATTGTACCAGTACTTACAAGGTGCCATGTCTTTCAAGGTGTGGACCAGTGGCATTGCCTCTGTGGTCAAATAAATGGTGATATGCTGTTAGCAAATGAAAGGCACATAAATAGAGTGTAAAAAGCTTCTACTTTTTATAATGATTCCAGAAATATAGGAAAGTGCAAATAAAGCGTGGTAAAACTACAACAGTATTGACCTAAAATCCCTTTTGTACTTTGAGTACCTAGAAAATAATACAACTTGATAGAAGGGACGAAATAGCAGCACTTTCAAAAAATGTGTTTGATTCATAATTTATCAGGTTTCATTCATTATTCATACCACTGTCTAATCACAATCCACACCAGGCAGAATGAAACAAGGGGTGACATGTCTTTACCTCTTAGCTCAAATATTGAACTTAAATGTAATGCTAATATTTCCACAAGGATAATGATAAAAAAAGCATTCGCCTATGCACAAGCATAAATATTGCTTTTCAAATCTTCCAATAATTTAAGTTTTACTATTAATCTTCTATAAAGGCAAAAACATATGCACATAGGGCTAATACCCTTTAATACTTATACAGATCTCTGTGCAGGAGCTGCGTTGCGGCATGCCCCATTCCCACTCACTTCCCCATCAACAATAGCATATGTCCCGCGATGTCACCACCCACCAATCTACGTGCATCACGCAAGGGGGGCTCTGGATAGTCAGAGCTAGAAAGTTCCCAGGTATGTCAGTTACCCTTGAGGACTTGGCTTCCATGGGGTATTCCTTCAGCACTTTTATTTGCTCTGTACATACGAGCAATGTGTCCCATGTTGTGCACTTGTGCACAGCCACAAAAAAAGTGTGCACGTGTGCACAGGGCCACTGCTAACCAGCCCAAAATAAAGGGGGAGCGAGGTCTGTTCATCCCTTCTAATGTTGCCGTCAACTGATGCTGAATTCGGGGATATGGCATCATATCTAGTGCTCAGCATCAATTACCGGCAGCAACACGAGAGACCAGCGAAACATAAGGTCTGTATGAACGGTAAGGAATGGCATTAAGACACAGAGCAGGGCAGGAAAAGTATTGGCAGACAGTCCCATTGAGGTGTAGTATTTGTCCTGTGCAACCCATACAATCTCCATTTTCACCATGTTTGCTGTCACTGCTATTCCCATTACTACTGTTATACTTGCCTGTGGTCCAATACATTGTACAAGCATCTTCCTAAGAGCTGCCAAAGAGTAAGCTGAAGTGTGCTGCTCATCCATAACATCAGTATAGAGTAGGAAGGATCTATAACCCTGCTGCCCTTCTGCCTTAGTTCTGCCCCTTCTTTCACTCCATGTGCCTACACTAGCTACAGTAGTACTACCTTCTGAATATTTGGGCAGCCACAAAATGTCTGATGTAGTTCCTAGAAAAGGTATAAATTATATACACCGATCAGCCATAACATTATGACCACTTTTTGCCACCAAACAGCCCAGAGCCATCGAGGCATGAACTCCACTAGACCTCTGAATGTGTGCTGTGGTATCTGGCGCCAAGTTGTTGGCAACAGCTCTGTAATTTGGACAGGGGTCAGCATTGGCACCCTGACTTTTCTGCAGCTATGCAGCCCCATACGCAACAAACCGTGATGCACTTTGTGTTCTGAAATATATCAGAACCAACATTAACTTTTTTAGCAATTTCAGCTAATGTAGCTCGTCTATTGGATTTGACCACATGGGCCAGCCTTTGCCCTCCACGTGCATCAATGAGCCTTGGCCACCCATGACCATGTTGGTGGTTCACTGCTTTTCCTTCCTTGGACCACTTCAGAGAGGTACTGACCACTGCAGACCGGGACACCCCACAAGAGCTGCAGTTTAGGAGATGCTCTGACCAAGTCTGTCATAATTTGGTCCTTGTCAAAGACTCTCAAATCCTTATACTTGCCCATTTTCCTGCTTCTAACAAATCAACTTTGAGGACAAAATGTTCACTTGCTGCCTGATATATCCCACCCACTTTCAGGTGCTATGATAACAAGATTATCAGTGTTATGTTATGGCTGATCAGTATACACACACTACCGTAGTATACTACAGCATCTCAAATATCAAATGCAGCTTCTGAAATTCACCCCATACCAGTCAATGTTTTGCACTAAAATAAATCATTATTACTCTACTAGTTAACTTGCAGTATTGTATATGAGAAATGAACATCAAGCTCAGCCTCTGCTAAGCTAACTGTCACTGGCTCCTCACTCCAACTCCTAGTCTGTAAGTCCCGTCCCCTTGTAAATTCTGATTGGCTACACTGAAAAAAGTAAGGAAGAACTCCCACATGTTGTTGGACCCATGAATCACAGACATAACCATCAATGAGAGAACCTCTTGTTTTTTTGGCTACTTCTATTAACCATATATATGTACCCTCCTACACATAGTCCTTTCCCACTATACCCCATGAAGGAGCTCCAGAATGGCTAGTAAAGGCACTAAAACTGCTTGTAAAGGTGGCGGCTAAGTAGCAATAGACGAATCTTAACAAAATGTTGGCACTTTTGCCCTTCATGACTAAAAAACAACATATCATGTGTTAAACATTTTGGACAATTGAAATTAGTAGTTAGTTTAATTTGATATCTCAATTTTTGGGGTAGTGAATGCTCTTTGTAGTATTTTTAGATACATTCTGGATACCAATATTTTAGAAGCCTTAGTAGTGGCCTCGATGATTTGATCTAGTTCATATGTTGGAAGATCAGTTTTCCAACTTGACAGATCCTTGTTATGAGAATCTAGATTTAGCCCAAGCGTTTCCAAACTACTCTCCTAGATTTCCATGTGTTATATAATAAAGGGTTTGAATATCACCCTTCAGTCCGCACTGTCTGTAATTTAAATAAAGAAATTCTACCAATAATCTGTAATAAGGCATTGTTTCTTTCATCTTGAGGATGGGGAGTGTAGAATAGTTTCTACAAGAGTGGCAAAATATTTAGCGTGATACACTGTCCACCTAAATAGGAAGGGGGTCTTTCAACCAGCCTAAGTCTGAGCGTATATAGGTAAAGCCTCTGTTTTCTTTTTATTAATTAAAATTCTAAATGCTCTCCAAAAAAAACTCCAGCACATCCAGCAAAGAAGGGATGCATAGTTTAGGCTCTGCCAAGAACAGCAGTAAATGTTTTTAGTTCCATGGCTCACACACTAATGCCTCTAATGTTCGTAGAAGATTCCAGAATTTGAAGTAACAGCTCTATGGCTTAAAATAGGAGAGAGAGTAGACAACTGTACCTCTCCCCAAGGAAACCCAGTTGGATTTTTAGTTATTCACAGTGATTTGTGCAGTGGGATAATCATACAAAGGACCAAATAGGTGTATCCAAAGTAATCCAAAATGATGAAATTTCAAAAAAGCAGATTCAATATTCAACAGCTCACAATCACTGCCTTTTTGTTTTGAAAGAGTTTAGATTGGTGTAAAGCCGCTATTACTTTTCTGATATTTACGGTAGAATGTATATTTTTCAGAAGATCCGTTTGTGATGGTAAGATTATTTTGGGAAGTATGGTTTGTTGTAGCCTTGTCGACATTAGTTTTCACAATATTTAAGGTCCTGGTTTAATAATAAGATTGGTTGATATGAAGAAATATGTGATAAATCTTTAATAGTACAATAATTGTAGAAATAATACATTCTTGGGGTGGGGTTTTATGTTATTAATGTCTACTACACAAGGGGCTAGGGGTTTATAATATTAAGGATTAAGTCCATCCCGGCCTGGTAACTGCTTGTTAGAAAGAGATTAAATAATTGCTGTTACTTTGGTAACTGCTATGGGGCATAAAAAAACCTCCTGTTCTTGTGGATCCAACTTGAATACTCCCGCTTGTTTTAACACTGAAGTGATGTCTGAAAAAGAAGTATCGTTTGCTATGTAGATATTTTTAAAATATTTTCTGTATATTTGCTAATATGTTTTGGGGATTTAGAGTACTTGATCAGATTAGCCAGCAGTTTCCCGATACAAATTGCCCCATCTAATATAAAATATTTTTAATATAATGCAGGGAACAGCCTGTGACTGGGCACACAAGCCCATGTAACATGTATAGAAAGAAAAGGGAGGGCAGTGACGCAATCGAAGAAGAAGGAAGCTGAACAGCAAATCAGAGCACATGCTGTGACTTAAACCCTTACACCCTCTGCTGAAAACCCTGCATCTTGTTTAATCCAACCCTGTATGGTCACAAATATATATGGCAAGAAATTTTTGTTAATGTCAATTTCTCAATCAAAAGGACAAAAGCTGGGAAATGCAAGATAAAGTCCATTGAAATTAATGTTGCTCCCCCCATTTGCTTTTGCTAATGACATCAGACATGACATCACAAATGACATTATGAATGCCAGCTACTACATCATAAAAATACACTTTTTTTCATTTTATATCTAACTAGGTGATTGCACTTCAGTCTGTCTTAATTCCTTCAGGATCAAAGTTTTTTCAGGATAAGTATGGCCTTCTTTTGAAACCACAGAAATGCATAACATGTAACATTTTAGTGCTTATTTTTCTTAAATCATTAATTTCTCTATGGTGGTTAGTGGTTAAAGCCTGAGGGTCATCTAGTACTGAACAACTGTTCCTTTTGCTCTGGGAAAAAAGTAGATTATGGATATGGTGCTTTAGTTAACTGATTTCATGCACTGACTAGATTACGGGACTTGGCTGAGCAACTTTAAATGTCAACTATTCCTAGCACAAATTGTTACACTAAGCTACTGGGAGTCTTTTTTGAAACAGCATAACTTTAAACGCAAATATATACCACTGTTCTTTTCTTTTTTGTTCTCTGCAGAAATCACAAAAGCATTTATTTAAACCGACAATATTCCTATTACATTTGTAAGAGGAAAAAGCAGCCATTACTTTTTTTCCTGTCACAAAAAAACAAGCACAAGCAAAAACCGGTGGAGTGCAACATGATAAAAATTAAAGATAAAAATCTCTGTAGAAAAGGTCTGAAAACAGCTGCATCACCAAAATATATTTGCTTTTAAGGAAACGGTGCCTTTTCAAGGAGCGTCTTAGAAAACTGCAATATAAAAGCAGGAAACTTATAAATATTACCATGGGTGATAAAAAAAGTGTTCATCTCACACAGATAAAAATAGCTGCATGTAAAAAGAGAACAAAAGTGGGGGAGGACACTTTATTTTATCTTAACATATTTAGAGAAAATTTTGGACAGACCACCTTGACCAAACAAGGTCTGGATGAGTACATCATCATGATGGTAACAGTCATTCCTCTCAAACTTTGGAAGCAAAATTGTGATTGGTAGTAAATATCTATGTAGTAAGTGCATTTCTTATATTCGGCTGGAAGGCAATGTACATAGTTATTTCTTTTTTGGCGTATTTGAGGCCACTTAGCTATAGCCACCATGGCTCTACCTTGGTGGCTTCACCTGAGAAGACTCTTGAAATGTAGATTCTTCCACATGTGCTGGCCCATGTCACTGCGTACAACTAATAGAGTGGACTAGTGCTTTGAAATGTAAGCATATTTCATTTCAAAGTGAATTGTAGAATTGCCAAAAAAACCCTAAACCTATAAGAAATGCGCTCAATAAACAAGTGAACTAGGCGCTTAATTTATCAATAAAATGTGCATCAAAAACACTTTTGCTCTTTCCCTTTAAAAAAACAAATAAGTCACTCAAAAAAAGGTTGCGCATAAGAGAATTTTAAATGCATAGCAATTCTTTGAATGTCACATCCCTGGCAGAATAGGGAGATAAGAAGGCTTTAATAGAGAGATTTTGGCAATATAAGGATCACCATGTTAGCACTTGAGGAAGCCATCTATTGTAGAAAAAAACATGTCGTGCTCATCATGTGGTGGGAGTGACTTAGCAACATCAGACGCCAGAAAGCAGTTTTACGAGGGGCATCCCAAGAAGGACTGAAAATGTATCTTCCTCACTGCATAGTCAGTGACTAGCAAGTTTTATGTTATAAGAAAATATATTTTTATTTTAGACTTTTTTAATAAAATTGCATGTTTGTGCGTTCGTACAACTCAATGATAACGAGAGCCATCTCCGGCGTAACGGACTAAAACGAACTGCAAAAAGTGCAGAAGACTGGATGATTCATCGCCACGTGTAGCCACTGCCATTACGTGCCATTTTGGGGCCACTAAAAACCATTTGGCACTTGTTGATAAGGTAAAGTGGGAGGGAGCTGTGTGTAGGAGGGTACATATGAATTATTGCTAGACAGAAGTAGCCAGAAAAATGGGATGGTTATTCCTGTGATTGATGGGTTCAGGCATTAAAGGGACAAGCTTTAGATATATATATATATAAGTGTGCTCATGCCTTTTTTAACTCATCAGTAGCAGTTTAGAGTTGGAGATATGGCTCACTGAAAGGAGGAAAATGAAAATAAATGATTCTAATGTATTCTAAAAAAATGAAAAAGAAACTAAGCAATCTCTGCAATAATGCCCTACCTTGCATTTGAAAGCTGTACACACAACTGCATATGTCATCATGAAATAATGTTTTTATTGTGTAATAAGGGGAGTGCAGCTTACAAACACAATGTCCATGGATTTGGATGCAAGAATAGTTTATAGTAAACTAAAGTCAGATCACACAATTTAGTTTCATTCTAGTAATAATTTTTCTGGGTTCTGCAACACCTGCTTGTACTTTTCATGTGGAAGCTAGCTGAGTTCTGCTGATGTACACATTGTTTTGCAGAGACAAAAAAATACATACCTTGTCATTGTCTTTTTGAGGGTTCAAGAGGCAGACAGCCAGGAATTCGATTAAATGAACCTCTAGTCTGACAGAATCTCTTTCTCACTTCTACTTCTCTATTGTCTTTACAGCTCCCTCTTCGGTCTTATTTACGCTCCTATTAATGAAGAGGTAATTAAAAGACAAAATGCTTGCAGGGGGAGTAGAAGGTGAGGGAAGCATAATAACAAGCTATTGTAATAATCTAAAAACTGAACAAGACCATGGAAAGATGGGTGTCAAGTATCAAATATGCATGTGTGTCTGAGACACATAAAAAATAGTTGCCATTTTGGGTGTAAAGACAGCATTTTATTTTACAGTGTGAAGCAAGAGAAGTCTTGATGCCACCATACAGCAGTGCCATGATTTGACATAGCTGCCTACCCCACCCCACCCCACTCCACACACACATACACAAGTTCACCAGGACCTATGAAGATGCCTAGGGTGCCTTGGGTATGATCCAGCTTTGCACATGGAGGGGATGGCAGCTCAATGGGCTGGCTGGGGAGATTTTTTACACTATGAACATCTGTGCTTTGGCTGGCACAGAAGTCTGCAGTATCTCTGGTGCCACTTGTGCTACACAGCCTTATAACATCGAAATCCACAGAGAGGGGAATATATACCAGGAGAGCACCTTCCAGAAGAAGGTCCAAGGGGAAGCTGTTGAGTTGGGGCAGTTGCCCAATAACATGTTCAGGGCAAGATATCAGCCTCCAGATAGAGGAAGTTTGTTTGAATATATGAAACAAAACCATGTTTTCTCAAATGTTAATCAATATTACTCTGCATAGCACTGTATTTATTGCATAAAAGAAAATGCTTTTGTTCCATGGCATTTTCCCTTAAAACACATTAAATTAAGTAATTTTGCAATTATTCTGTGAACCAAAAAGGAAATCTGATAACAACTGAAAATGTAATAAAACAAACATACAACAATACAAAATGTAACAATACTCCAGTCCAGAAAACCACTGACCAATTTATTTTTCTCTTTAAGCCTGCAAAATTATTTTCATTCTGTAGTGCTTTCAATTCACAAATCCAAAAGGTTTCCAGCCATAAGAGGGCTTTAACCCTATCTCTCTCTCGCTTTTGTAAGGGTATACATTCTAACCCAAAAAATCCCAAAGTAGCAGGAGAGCTGTGGTCAACTATATAAGTTATGGCCATGGTATTTTGCTTTTCATTATCCGTGCCCACATTTTAAGAACGTTTCAGATACCAGACTTATGGTCTGCCATCCTTTCTTTTAGAAGTCTCTGGGTACATCCCACATAAATCGTGGAGCACGGGCAAAAAAAAGAAAATATGAGACAAAAGAAGTAGTACGGGTGATTTATATATTTAGAAGATAACATATTATTCCACTGTGCACAATAATGGCATTTAGAATTGCCTGTAGGGGGCTTAGGCAGCCATGATTCTGGCAGGGGAGGTGACTGTAAGTCGCTGTGTACCAAATGGCTTTTTAACTGTATTTGTCTCTTAAATGCCAAACTATAAATGTGATCATTTAACTTAGATTCCTGTTTTAAGATCTATCAATGACGCGTCAAAATATTTCTTAATTGACCCGATAATGGTGAATAGGCTGTTATATATCTACAACTGGGACGGTCAAACCTCTTTCGCTCATAGCCTTGATAATCCATGTCCTTGGACTCTGTTTGTTTCAAGGCTTTTTTCTAAAATATCAATGGATAACTCCTTTGCCTAAATCTCTGGACAAAACCATGTGTCTTTCCCTCACCAATTATAGGGTCCATAAATAAATTAAAGGATCTGACTCTTAGGAATGTTTTTTTTTCCATAATGGGAGGTTGACATGACTCCTTACTTCCGGCTTAGTTGAGAGACAGTAAACATCTTGGCATCTTGCAAGTAAAAATGAAGCATTATTGAAGACCGTGATTGCTGGCTTCACTACTTTTAGATTATATATATATATATATATATATATATATATACACACACACACAATATAGACAAAACCATGTAACCATGCATGTCACCAGGGACATTACAGGGACATTTATGATATTGCATTCTAACTACATAGACATTAATATGTAGTTGGTGTCCCCTTTGTGGCTATAGTAGCTTCCATTCTACTGAGAAGGCTTTCCACAAGATTTTAGAGTGTTTCTGTGGGAAATTTTGCCCATTGTCAGGCAATCTCTGTTGCAGTTCATCCCAAAGGTGTTCGATGGGGCTGAGCTTAGGGCTCAGTGCGGGCCATTCAAGTTCAAGCCACACCAAACATGTCTTTATGGAACTTGCTTTGTGCACTAGAGCACCGTCATGCTGGACTGTTCCCATTATCCCTTCTCCAGGAAACTGACAGTTGGCACAATGCAGCCAGGAAAATAATTCTCCTGGCATCCGCCAAACCCAGAATCACCCATCAGACTGCCAGAGAAGTGTTAGCCTCAACTTCACAGAACACATTTCCACTGCTCCAGAGTCCAATTTTGGCGTGCTTTACACAACTCGATCTATACATATATTCACCACTGTCTTTACATGAAAACATGTATTGTCCATCATAAAACCAAATATTTTTGGTCTGCCACACTTGGTACACCTTTTGCCATAACATGTTTGTATCAATCAATAGAGCATATAAAAAGGCATGTGTGTTATGTTAAAAAGAATAGTAAATTGTAATATCAGTAAAAACACATATTTTAAAATAGATGCCATCTTAGCTGCTTGGAAGCTTTAGTGTTATATATTTCTGAAACTGTAACAAGGCATGTCTAGCTACCTTACATCAAGTTTATCTCTCTTGAGGTTTTAGGTGCTAACAACAACCATAAAACACTATATTGGAGCTGTACTGTGAAGCTGGAAAAGTAGAGCAGTTGTCAGGTTAAACAGTATGTCCTTGGCTGAATGAGGCTGATTTATGACCAGTTACACACACATCTAAGGTTCCCCACATAAAAATTGTCTCTGCAACCATAAAATGCAGTGATTTTGTGTTCAGTTCCTAGAGAAACTTTGTGAAGTTTACCAAGTAAAAGAAGGAATTCTTGGGGTGTTTTATCTTTATCTTTCCACAGTTAAAACACACCATATTCTAATATATTATAGAGGGGCGTGTGTCTGTCATATGTGCAGTGTAACTATATTGGTCCAATGGTGGAGTTTTGTTTAACCCCATTTAGAACATTGAAAAATGACAGTTTTTAAACTACTGGGCTGATATTTGGGGAGCTATATCTTTAAATTTCCACAGTAAAGATACACCATATTATAATAGATAATAATAGGGGGGGTGAGAGCAATGTTCCATCTCATTTTTCTTAGGTGGCGTGCGCAGAAAATTTCTCTTGTGCAAAAATTTTCCCAGAGCCAAAATTATGTGCGCACAATATCCGAACCGCATCAAGTTACAAAAAAATATATATCTTTTTTTTATTGGGAAAAACTGTTGTGCGCACAATTTTTGGACGTGTGCGCTCTCTAAAAATGCTATGTGTGCGCGCACAAGCACACAGCTTAGAGGGAACACTGGGTGAGAGATATCTGCAGTGTAACTGTATTGGTCAAATGGGGGAATTTTTTTTACCCTATGTAGAATATTGAAAATTTCAGTTGCTATCTACTTGGCTGATATTTGGGGTGCTATATCTTTAAATTTCCACTGTAAAAATCTTTTCATTTTGTGAAATATCATAAATGGGGCTATATGTGACACTACTGTACTTTTCATATATTGGTCCACCGTGGGATTTTTGTAATGCATGCAGAAATGTTAGAAAACGTCATTTGCTGGCAATGGTCTGATATTTAATTTTAATTTGTTAAAATTATATAATTTTGTAGGGAGATATATATTAGACTTGGGAACCGGGCCAACTCTCCGTGTTCGTCTTCATGTTCATCTTTGTGGATTTTGTCCGTACAAGCAACTCTATTGGTCGCCTGCAGGAGCATCAACCAATGAAGTGCACCTGTACTTTATTGGTTGATGGCAGACGAGCCCTCTGCTGGCAACCAATAGAGTTGCTTGTACAGACTTTTAAAATCCTCGTGCCGCAACTTGGCCCGGTGAGACCACCGGTCTCCCCGCTTCAAGAGTTAAAGGTCCGTATGAACGACCAATAGAGCGGTCTCCCAAGGCCAAGTTGCGCTGTCAGGAGTTAAAGGGCCGTGGGAGTGAGTCTATTGGACGCCTGCACGGGGCCTCCTCTGGCATCAACTAATAGAGTCGCTTGCACGGCCCTTTAACTCCTGACAGCGCAACTTGGCCTGTCTCCCCTCTACAAAAGTTAAAGGTCTTTCACTCCTGACAGTGAACCTACGTTATCTACGCAGCATCGCAGGGGTTAACGGCAACAGAAATCCGTAGGCTTGCCATCAGGAGTTAAAGGGCCAGAAGAACGACTCTATTGGTCGCTGGCAGGGGCCCTGCAGGCGACCAGTAGAGTCGGTCGCATGGCCCTTTAACTCCTGACGGGAAACCTGGCCTGGGGAAACCATTGGTCTCCCCGCTCCAAGTATTAAAGGTCTGTACGAGCTACTCTATTGGTTGATGGCAGATGAGCCCCCTGCCTGCGACCAATAGAGTCGCTCGAACAGACTTTTAAAATCCTGGTGCCGCAACTTGGCTCCAAGAGTTAAAGGTCCATACGAATGACCAATAGAGTCGCTCGTACGGACCTTTAACTCTTGGAGCATGGAGACCATGGTCTCCCCAAGACAAGTTGCGCCTTCAGGAGTTAAAGTGCCATGCAAGTGAACCTATTAGTCGCCTGCAGGGGCCTCCTCTGGCATCAACCAATTGGTTAATACCAGAGGAGACCCGTGCAAGCGACTCTATTGGCCCTTTAATTCCTGTCGGTCACTTTGGCCTAACAGCAGCAGAAATCCGTAGGTTCGCCGTCAGGAGTTAAAGGGCCGTGTGGGTGAGTCTATTGGTTGCCTGCAGGCAAAGGGACCAGGGAAATTAGTAAATGAAGACTAACACAAAGATTCTTCGTGTTGTGTGTCTTCATCTTCGTATACATTTTGCCGCTGCCATGTTCGTATGTTCGGTATTCGGGCTGAACAATGAAAACGCATCCTTCATGTTCGTTTTAATGTTCACCCGAATACAAATGCACAAGTCTAATATGTAGAATCTGCCTAATCCAGTTCTTATACAACTAATGCTACTATGAAACATACAGCATCTGATGGCTTGACCACCACCATATTAAGTCTGATAGCTTGACTTCAGTAAAACAATTGACACAAACAAAAAAAATACTGGAACATAAATTGTCATATTAATTCTAAAATCGAGACAAACAAATGAGTTAATCAATATTATTAACAGAAACGGTAAGGTTGGCAATAAAGAGGTTAGACTTTTTAAGACACAGAATAAATTGGTCTAGCTTTACAAATGGTATGTTCAGGTCACTGAAAATAATATTTTGCATTGTTATGTTTGATTCATGTCATATAGTCACAACTTTATCTGAAACATTGATAAATTGAGCAGGCTAATTAATTTATGAAAATAAAGAGCAAGTTTACACAGCTGTTGAAATCTACCAAATCCTTAGGCCTGGAAAGAAAGCATAATCTAATTGCATGTTCAACAGCTCCATTCTAAAATGCATTCCATGTTGCTGGACTATGCACTATGTCTCTGCTTACCAGTCTCATCTACAATTTTCATGTTAACGGCATATCAGAGAGCTGAAGGGAGAACCATATATAGAGCATTGTTGATCTAATCGGGACAATTAGTATACCGCAGGGAGCAATCACTTCTGTCTCTTGACCTTAGTCAATGGCATGGGAAAAATTCCTTGTGCTTGCACAATTTGTAAGTTGTAATCTATATGATTGTTCCATAGCACTACTCAATAAATGAAAATAATTTGTTTTGATAGAGGCTTCTTTCCTAACCACTGCTGCAGTGCTAGGCAGATTATGATCATTTGTACAATAATTTAAAGGCCAAAGACACTTGACAGGGATGACTGTGTCGGGATAATATAATTTTGTTTCTAGGTCTGAGAAATATGTTCATAAAAATTGCAATTACTGGTCAAACTGTGTTTAGTTGTTATTATTACTCATGGTTATTAAATGACTTGGAGACATTGTCTTGTTTAACTGGTCAAATTATTCATTAATTGATAAGCTTCATTATTATCAATACTGAGGAAGGACCAATAGGAGATACTTGGATTATGGGTTATCAGGGTTGTCTTTTCCACAGAGTCAACTATGGCCAAACCACCTTCCAGAACAGACCACTACCCTTCTTGTCCACTTTCAGTCACAGAATAGGTTGCATATAAGAATAGAATGATTGCAAATTTTCTGCAGAAAATTTTATTATGTAATCACATGTTTGTACATTTGAGAACTTACACTGCACTATGGCTACTACTGACTATAACAAATTAAAGAGCACTCTTGGGAGACCATACTTCTTTTCCTGGAAGAGGATGGAAACTGAAAGCAGCCCCAGAGACTATATTTCACAGTCCCCGTTCAGGACTTCCAAGCAAAAACTCTGACCTTCAGCTCCCTAGCACTCCCCTAGCAATGCCCCTCTTTACTACAAATATGTGTTTTACGTTTTCCATTTCTGCATTGGTGCTACCTTAAAGCTCTAATAAGTGAGAGAGTCTTTCTGCAATATGTTACACATTACTGCTTAAATGTTGTGTAGTTGATATGAGTCACAAAAATGAAATCTTCATAGGAGTTCATAATATTTACATTTAAACATGTTTAAATTTAATAATATTAATGTTTATATTACATATATTTAAAATGAACAGACATTGTTCATTTAACAGGATTCCACAATAAAATAAACCTGCGTTTCTACATATTTTAAAGTGCAAATTGGCTCAAGAGGTATGCATTATCAACCAAGCTTCCTATTCAGGAAGTTTACATATTGGGTTTAAACTTAGAAGATCCCCATTGAGTTTAGAAACTGAGCTCAGGGAAAATTAATGACACCAGACATAAGTTGGGAAGTTTGGACAAACCAAGTAAGTTGGTACAGATGAGACAAAATACTCCAGTAGAAGTCATAAGCTGCTCACCTAACTCTTCTATATGGTACAATAGTGACATATAAAAATGTTTCTTTGTGAAATAAGCAAAATATGTTTGAAATAATGCATAAGAACTGGAACCTTGAAACATTGCATCTTTATATTTTCTTTCCCTTAAACCAAGTACATTATGCTTTTTTGTTCTGTTTGCTTTTTACTATTAGTACACTTGCATTTTGCAGTTAGTGGACCTTGTATCATTACATTTCACGCAATATTGGATCTATAAAGTCAGCTGATTGATTACAGTCATTTAAAAGCATCAACCTTCATTAAAACAATTAGAACAGAAAAGAAGAGAATCAATATATTCATTGTTAAGTGACTACCGCTCAGTGGAGAAGATTACATTAAAAAGAGGGAGGTAGTGACAAAAGTGGTACATTGGCATACAAACTAATTGTTGTTCTATGTATAACCCTATATTCCCTTTTTGTGTATGTGCGTGTGTATGTATGTATTTCTGGGCAGGGATTTGTAAGACTAGTGTATATGTCTGTATAGGAGTCTGACAAGAGACCACTGACAGTCAGACAGGAGACTACTGTGGGTGCATTCTGTGTGCGTGGTATGTCACTGTGGATGCATGCATATATATATATATATATATATATATATATGTGTGTGTGTATGTGTGTGTGTGTGCATTGTTTTATAATTGTCCCTGTCCCCCGTGTGACCCTCTAAGTATGATTGCTAGACACACCACTGCAGGAACCTTAAAATGTTTCATCTTTGAATTTATGCTCTGTTATGCGCTTTATATTAAAATCAATATGTAGATGGCATCTGTTATGGCAGCAACAATGGATTTTAAGGGGGAACCTCTATTATCCCGTGTGCTCTTTTATATGTTTTAATATGCATTATAAACAATTCTTAGGAGCATGCTAACTTTGTGTGTGGTGCTTCAATACACCGCCTGCTTGAAATAACAATTGAAATTACACCTTCAATCTGTAGCCAAGAAGTTTAAAAATAGATTAGGTATATGATAGAGTATACGATGAGAACTTTTGTTTTGAGACACATTTATTTTGCATCTCCGTGAGAAAAAGATAAAAGTTTCTGATATTGCTTCTTTTAGATATCAAGAGCAATAAAAGCATAAAAAGAGAATTACATTCATAGCATGGTTTCAATAGCTTCAAAAATCCTGTCAGACTTGATAACATTTTATCATTAGATGTATTTTTTGGTTAAAGTATAAAATAGCTCTTCTGGTTCTCCCTACCACATTACATGAAATGAGTGAATTTTGTTAACCTATGTCAATACCTGCTAATAACAGGCAGGTATTGACCATATTATGCTATTTGGGTATAGTAGAAATCGATATCAAATATTCTGATGCAGCCTCCTACATTCAGAGAACAATAAGCTAGTGTGATATAATAGACTGTAAGCTCACATGTACCTCTTGTCCATGTGATGCACATATTATTATGTCTTAACATGTATTAATCTAATTGCCACTTTTGTATAATGTCAATTTGAATGTTATTGTTAACTTTCCCTTCCTCCCTACTGTAAAAGAACTACTGCTAATGTCAGCGCTCTATTATGAGATTTAAGCAAACAGGCGGATCAGCAGGGGAGATTTGACACCTTCTGGCCTAGGAGGCAGGTAAAGCCAAGTGCCCCTCTACTCCGGTAACTTACATATGTACCCGCACACATATTTACACACACTCACACTAACAAACACATATTTATAACCTCATGCTAACACATACGCCTTCTCACACAAATACACATTCATGATCACACACACACTGGCAGATACACATTCATGATCACACACACACTGGCAGATACACATTCATGATCACATACAAGCCCTTGCTCTCCCCCTTACCCCACCCTCAACTTTTACAGCAAGGCATTCCTGCCACCACAGAACTGAACCCTTGGGAAACCAGTAGATAGCGGTAAGGGAGAGGAACAAGTTCCAGCGAAAAAGACACTAAAAGTAAGGTCAGAGAGGTAAGATTTGAACCAGAAAAGAGCTACGTCCCTGATGCCATAAACATGAATAGTGTGTAGAAGGAGGGGATGGTCAACTGTGTCAAAGGCTGCAGAGAGGCACAAGATTATAAGTAGTAAGTAGTGGCCTTTTGATGAGGTCATACATTTAGTAAGTGAGTCATTAATGGAATGCTGTGGACAAAAAACAGATTGTAGAAGGTCAACCAGAGAGTTTGTGGTCAAGTTGATTATAAGTTTGGATGCCAAGGGGAGAATGGAAACTCTGCGGTACGTGAAGATCAATGGGATGTAAAATAAATGGGGTTTCTTTCGGATGGGCGAGATGACGACGTGTTTCAATGAGGATGGGAATACCAGAGGATACAGGTTCAAATTGGTGAGGTGGGAGGACGAGAGAACCTCAGAAACTTCAGTAGGCATAACAGGGCTGAAGCAGTTGTGGGTGGCTTGTGGCAAGCAGGGGGTTGCGGTACCATATGATTAACACCATGAGGGAGACTGTTACCTCGTCGGCGGTTCCAAGGCTTCCACTTGGAGTGGAAGCCCCCCTGCTTGTTCGGTTTGCGGGAGACGCGGTGAGGTCTGTCCTGCCTCTAGACATGCGCCGCAAGGATCGAGAGATCTAGACGTCACGAGAGCATGCGCGAACAGCTATCTCATGAATATTCATGCCGCGTCTTAAAGGGACATTTATCTTTTTTCCTCCTTCCCCTAATTAGGTGGTTAGGAGGATCTAGGAGCAAGAAGGATATTTAAACCCTCAGTTTGCAGTTATCCCTTGCCTGTGATAGTGCCTTGTTTGTCTTCACTAGCGCTTTATATCTCATTAAGTTTATTGGTTATCTGAATTCTGCTTGTTCCTGACTACCCATTGTTTGCCGCCTGCCCTGACCTTTGCTCGTGACCCAGACTATCCGTTTGCCTGATCCCTGAATTTGTCTCCATGTTCCTGCATTATTGGGGACCCCTGGTTACCGGTTCTTCTACCTGGAGTCTCCGTTGCTCTGTCTTGCGTAGCCTCTCATCACAGTTTGGGCGTGTCTTTCCTAAGTACTGCAGGGTGGATCCACTTCCTGACTAGCCGTTAGTGACAGAGACTGTGTCCCTAATGGTGCCAATTTTGTTTTTAAAATAGTTGGTGAGTTCTTGGGCAGAGAAGATGGAAACAGCTGGGGGCAATACACAAGGGTATGGGGGACATCATATTAACCAATACTAAATAGGTGGGAGGGGGGTTGGCTGGTAGGCATCACATAAATTAATACTAAGAGGGGTCTAGATAGGGGGGCATCAAAAAATCAATATGCAAGGGTGTGGGGGCATAAATGCACAAAGGGGGCGATACACAAGGTTGTGGGTGGAGCAAATTAATCAATACAAAAGAGGGGCCTGGCTGGGGCATCAATACACAAGGGCTTGTGGCATTTGTGTTTCAGTGTGGCACAGCCTGTCCCGGTGTGTGTATTTGGGTATTGGTGTGACAGAGCCTGTCCTGGTGTGTGCGTGTGTGTTTGGGTGTCGGTGTGGCAGAGTATGTCCTGTTGTGTGTGTGTTTGGGTCAGTGTGGCAGAGCCTTTCCTGGTGTGTGTGTGTTTGGGTGTCAGTGGATTCAAAAACTGATATTGAGCTTCACTCAGTGCTCAGTTATTGTGCTTGACGGAGCTATTTAGTTAACGCTGCAGTTTTGTATTGGATTCTTGTTACTGACCTCTGGCTTGATATTCGCTGTTCGCATTTTTCAGTCAACCTTCCCCTATCTTCAGGAAGGTAGCCTGCATACTGGGTTACTCACCTTGTATCCTACAGCCTGACATAATAACTGAGCTGCTATGGAACCCGCAGGATTAGCTGACACAATTGCTGCTCTTACTCAGCAGTTAGCAAACTTTGGACATATACTGCAGGAGATTCAGGCTAACCAGCATCACCTGAGACAACAGGTGCATCACCTTCAGATGCAACAAAACTCTCCTACTGATCAAACTCCCGCTTCTCCACCCGCTGCTGCTCATCCTGTTTTGGATGGCGGCCGAAAAAAAAGAGCATTGTAGAGCATTGAACCTGTGCATGTATTGTGGCAAAGCAGGCCACCGGTACCAAGAGTGTAGAGCCCGTGCTCACTATACCCAGGGTAAGGATTCTACTTTACTACTTCATACATATTCCAGAAGACGACCCTACTTGTGCCGTCATTTATCTGTTTCTGTGTCATTACAGTGGACTATAGATACAGCACATCCTACAACCATGATGGACTCAGGAGCCAGCAGGAATTTTATCGATATAGACACACTTCACACTCTGAGGATTCCTTCATGTCTGAAAAAGAACCCGGTGGCTATTCAACTGGTGGATGGAAGCCCCATTAAGACCGGTCCTATTACTAGGGAGAAAATCGCTATAACCCTCAAAATAGGGAATGACCATATTGAGACCACGTTGTCCCCTCTCCTGTATCACCCATCATCTTAGGTCTACCATGGCTCAAGAAACACAATCTCCTCATCAACTGGGAGACCGGAGTATTTCAGTTTTCATCTTTCTTCTGTACCAGCAGCTGTCTCAAATCAGAATCCCTCTGCCTCACGCAGACCATTTCTTTCCAGGAGATTCCCCCTCCTTACTGCCAATTTAAAGAAGCGTGCCGACAAATTACCTCCTTCCAGCCCTTACAATTGTCCTATTGATCTCCTTCCTGGTGCTGCTATTCCCTTCGGTCATATCTACCCTCTCTCTGAACCTGGAATTTTATAGATTATATAGAAGATAATTTGGTGAGAGGATTAATTCGGCCTTCGACTTCTGCTGGAGCCGGTATCTTCTTTGTTCATAAAAAAATGGGGGGGTTGCGGCCTTGTATTGATTACCGAAAACTGAATAATATCACAGTAAAGAACCGTTATCCTTTACCCCTTATTCCAGAGCTACATATACGATCCGCTTAGATGTTTACCAACCTTGACCTACGTGGAGTTTATAATCTAGTAAAAATTCGTAATGGCAACAAGTGAAAGACAGCCTTTCGATCTTGGTATGGACATTTCGAATACCTTGTCATGCCATTTGGCCACCTTCCAGCATTTTGTGAATGACAAATGTTCAATGATATTTTAGACCACTTCATCATTGTGTACCTGGACAATATATTAATATTCTCCACATCATTGGAAGAACACCGTGTGCATGTATGTCAAGTGCTGGAGCGTCTGTGAAAAAACAACCTGTATGTCAAGCTTGAAAAATGTTTATTTGAAGTACAAAGAGTATAATTTCTGGGATATATCCTGTCCCCAACCAATATTGAAATGGACCCTAGAAAAGTGACAGCTATTCTTAATTGGCCAACACCTGCAGTGTCACGAACACCTAGGCACTCACCGCAGAAGTTCTTCTGCTCCGAAACCTCTCACCAAGGGAGACCCTTAGAGACAGGGAGTGGAGGCTGGGATGATTCCAACAGTGAGCAGGCATGATGCAGGTGGATAAATTAAGGGCCGAGTTGGTGTGCAAGGTGCAGAAGCCCCGACAACCGGAGCCGGTAGGCAATAGGAGCACAGCCGGGGTTAATTCAGGTAACGTGCACAGGATAGCCGGGTCAGTAACAGAGCGGGTAATCAGACGAGCCAGGTCAGTAACAGAGCGGGTAATCAGACGAGCCAAAAAACTGGTAACCAGGATAAGCAGGATAAGGTACAGAATCGTCAGACAAAAGAATCTTCAGGCAGGCAAGGGTCTAAAACTAAAGCAATCAGCAGCAGCAAAAACTCTGGATACTAAGACCACAACAGGGTACAGACTGAAGCATTTCCTGGGTTTTTAAACTTGGCGCCCTTACAAGCTCCGCCCCCTGGACCGCATCCACCAGGCAATCTCCCAGAACTCTGCCTCCGGTCCCGTCCAGCCGCACCCCCATCGATACAGACAGGAGGAATGCCGCTGGACTGGGAGCGGGTAAGTACCGCATACTGGGGATCAATGCTCCGTCAGGCATCATGATGCCGGACGGCAGCACTGTCCCCAGACCCCACCTTCAAACCTCGATGCCGACGATCGGGAACCCGATCGTCCGCATATCGGGAGACATCCGTCACCCCTGGAAACGGTACCGAGGGAGAGACCAAGACTCCTCGACGCCGGCGATCAAGAACTCGACCGCCCGCGTCAAGAGGGATACCTGTCACCCCCGGTAGCGGCTGCTCGCGAGCGGTCCGCCGCACGCGAGCACCCGACACCGAGGGAGAGATCGTGAATCTAAAAGCAATTCATCGGCTCATCGGTTTTGCAAACTTTTACCGTAAATTCATACTCAATTTCTCCAAAATAATACAACCCATAACCGCCCTCACATCTAAGAAACAAAGATTTGTGTGGACTGAGCCAGCCCAGAAAGCCTTCAACTATCTGAAAGACAAGTTTGCTTCTGCTCCCATTCTCTAACTTCCTGTTCCACAGAAAGCATACACACTCAAAGTCACAAGATGGTCACTATTTTTTACCAGATTTCCATTACACATCAGCTACCGCCTCTGCTCCCGTAACACCAAAGCAGATGTGCTATCTCAGATGTATGAAGCTACCACGTCCATGTCATCATCTTCTGATCATTATACAATCCTTTCTCCTAACCACTTCCTGGCCAGGACCTTCTCAGTATGGGACTCGGTGCGCAAGCATTCAAGAAAGACTTGTCCCCTGATATCCCCGGGTTATGTTATTGACACGGCTATTATTACCGTAACAACCTGGTTTACGTCCCACCTGACCGCCTTCAGATTCTCCAATCCTTTCACGATACACACGCCGCAGGTCATGGACGTGTTAAACAAACGCTCACGCTAATTCAACGGTTCTTCTGGTGGCTTGAAATAAAGAAAGATGTGGCAACTTTTTTATCCTCATGTGTTACCTGTGCCTGCTCCAAGAATATTCACAAAAGACCAGCTGCTCCTCTTCAACCACTTCCAGTTCCCGCTAAACCCTGGACTGACATTATGATGAATTTTATCACGGACTTACCTCCTTCTCATAGTCGGTCTACCATAATGGTACATTTTGTTCCTATCAACCACCTTCCTTCCGCCTACACGGCCTGCCCGTTAACATCCATAAGTCAGCTCCCGGGACTGTGTTTAGGCATGTGCCATGACAGCACCACGCACGGGGACGGGACAACCCCTGGCGGTGGATTAAAAAACTGACACTGAGCTTCACTCAGTGCTCAGTTATTGTGCTTGACGGAGCAATTTTGTTAATGCTGCAGTTTTGTATTGGATTCTTGTTACTGACCTCTGCCTTGATATTCGCTGTTTCTGACCTCTCCTATCCCTACCTTTTGGCTTGTTTTACAGAGTTCGCTGCTCTCTCCCACCCTCACCTTCAGATTTGGATACCAGACTTCGCCTTTTTCAGTTAACCTTCCCCTATCTTCAGGAAGGTAGCCTGCATACTGGGTTCCTCACCTTGTATCCTACAGCCTGACACCTGGTGTGCGTGAATTTGGGTGTCGGTGTGGGAGAGCCTGTCCTGGTGGGAGTGTTTGACTCTCAGTGTGGCAGAGCGGATCTTATCACAAAGGTATAGTCACAGAAACTTGGATGGTGGGATTTTCAGAGTCTCTGAAACCCAATTTATTTGTAAGGCTTGATTTCATTCTGATCTACAGGGGACAATTCCCTGTCCTTCCTCCTTAAGTGAGAACCTTTTTCATACACACTGGCAGAACTGGAACTTTTTCATGTAAAAGTTTTTGCAGTAGCAAATTTTTGATTTCATTATGTCTAATCTCTGTAACTAATTTGGGCCTTTTAACATTTTTGGTTTCTGGGTTTTTAATACAAATAATGTGATAAAAATGAATGATTAATAGTTATTTGGATGGCAAATAGTGTGACTCTGGTATATATGGAGGCTGCGTGTGGGTACAAGAGCGATAAAATATATGGGGCTGGTGTCCAAACATTTCCAGGGCTGCTTTTCATTCCCACTCCGGCCCTGGATATGGTGGAGATTAATGATTGCCAGATGAGCAATTTTAAGAAGGCATGAAGACCAGGGATGGTCTCCGGGTGAAGCACCGGTTCTCTGGGTCCACACCAGAATCCTCTGGATCACAGGAGCGGGGTCTTAACATGCCCCACTCTCCGTCCATTTTCCGTTTAAATGGGGGTGTTTCATCGGGAACATTCTCAACGTCAGCGGCACCTCCCACTGATGTCAGTGGGAACGTTCCCAACTTCAGGGGCACCTCCCACTGATGTCAGCAGGAACATCCCCCCCAACGTCAGTGGGACCTCCCACTGATGTCAGCGGGACCGCCTGCTGAAGTCAGTAGGCAGTCCTAGCTGCGTCCCGCAAGGGAAGTCTCCAGGTAGTGAAGAAGTTCCCAGGTATGTGGATGAATGTGTAGAAAACCCAATGTAAATCTTATTTGTCCACTTATGAAGAGTCCACTTAGGTTGATGCCACTGCAGCTACATTTCTAAATTTGATTGCAAAGATTTTTGAGTGGAATTAAAAGGTCTTACTGAGCAACTGCTGAGATAATACTTAAAGCGAAGCTGTAATCTGGAAATAGCTTTACATTAATCAATACATGTAAAAACTGTCTTCATGCTGTGCTAATGTTTTTAAATGATTTAAGTTTTAAAGCTATTTTAATCATGTTGTGCTTAGAATGCCATATTAACAAAAAAAAACCCTGACCTTTATTTATGTATTTTGAATGTAGTGGGGGTGTTAGTAATATTTGCAAGCTAAAGGCATGGAAATGCAAGTTAACATAAACTCATATGCCCTTGCCTGTGGCTTTCAAAATGCAACATTACAGGCACTTGTAAGGCCTCTCAAACAACTTGCAAATTAGTGAAATAGAGTAAATTCACATGTTTATTCTATACCCCTTTAAAATCACAACCGCATTTATGGGTTACACTATGATCTCTCTGTGTCTCAATTTACAGGGCTAAAGAGAGGTCTAAACCACATTATATGCAAGTGTATATATATATATATTTATAATATATTATATATATAATATACAGATATACTCTAAGGTTGTGTATTGGGGCATGTGCGCTTACACCTTTATGTTTATTGTTATTTGTATTATTTGAGTGGAAATTTAGAGTGGTTTTTTTTCTCAACTAAGGACTGTTAATGCAACTGTGTTTGCTGATCACCAATTTTAAAATAGAGTATTTTACATCATAGGTCCATGTGAACATAATGAAATATAATATAACATGGACTAATTACAGGAGTAAATGTACTGTGAGCTTTTTATACAGTGTCAATGGATTGACTGGTTATCACAAATTTTGTTCAAGGAATAAGAAAGTTGAAATAGAATCTGAGACTCACTTTTATTGTCTTGTATTTTACAAATATTCTGGATTTGTGAACCATCTTGAAATATCCCAGACATCTTTTTCAATTGCTCAATGCATTCTTCCTAGATAGTGCTGCTACATTACAGCTGTCAGAAGTTTATCATGATATAGTGAGCAAAATAAATATTTAGTCCACTAATCATTTCCAAATCCTTTGAAAAAAACACCATAAATATTAGGCTGAACAATCTGAATAAGTAGTATAATAAATACAGCAATCTGAGACTGCCAGAAGAGACAACATGAATTATTAACCTATATTAGTTCTTGACATACAGTACAGGAACTAGCACCTGAATAAAAAATGTCTGCACAGACGTAAAATCTATGATAGAAATGTTAAACAATATCCTTGTTCTAACTTGTAGCCAGGTTCAACTTCAGCAAGTTGAAGGTCATTTTGGAGTCATCATCCAGGGTATAGATAGAGATAGGTGTTCAGTGGGGGTGAGATCATACAGTTACACACTGGCTGACTGCAGCCTATGGGGATTCTTTTGAGCTATCTATTTCGCACAGATTTTGGCTGTATAAAGCATTGCTCACTCTGCAGTAGAAACTAAATCATGATCATTAAATTAAAAAAAAATAAGAAACATAATCTAACTAGCACAAGCTAACTCTTCCATCGCTTATGCAGGAGGCTATGAACCATTTTACATGATACACATATCTACTACAGTTATAGGATATTGGCCTGAATTTAGGCATCACTGTTTTCTTAGCTGTGTTTATCATAAAACATATGTGCAGTTTAAATCTGACCACTAACCACAGTATAAATTAGATAGATGTGTAGTGCATGCCAAATTTAAAGAGCGTGTAATTTGGAGGAACTATAGATAGGATCATACGCCTAAAAGTGCAAATGGCCAGACACGGAACACTTTTGTTTTAAAGTGTGTGGTTAGAGGATTGGCTAGGAGGAAGACTACCAGACTTTTTATGAGACTGTGACCAATTAGGTGCAACATATGCATCTATGGAAAGAACTAATAAAATAGCCAATTATCCGCCTCTCATAGGAACTTTAGGCTCGGAGCTGCGACAATGGGCCCGCTACAACATATCGTGGCTAGGGCGCATATTTGCTGTCAAGATGTATTTATTGCCCAGGATCTTATATCTTTTTCGAGCGCTCTCCATACCAATCATGAAAGAAGAGATTGCGGCCTTTCAATCAACTGTCTTCAACTATGTGTGGGCCAACAGGAGAGCGTGCATCAAAAAGTCTACTATGTATAAACCGAAGCAATCGGGGGGTCTAGCTGTTCCAGATTTCTTCCTATATTATGTGGTGGCTCGAGTATCTCAGTTGGAAGCATGGTCCTACCCAACCAACACCCTTCCGTGGGTAGATATAGAACAATCGTACTTTCAGCACCAGACCCTGTGGCTGGATAACCCGACGCTCCTCGGTCCTTCCTCCTCCGCTGCTGTCTCAGCTGCACTCCTTCTCTGGCGAGCTTGGCGCTTCAGACTCCGTTTAGCTGGTCCACTTTCTCCACTCACGCCATTGTTGTCCAATCCTCTTTTCCCTGAAGGCATGCATACGTCGACATTCCGGTCGGATGCTGGCTTAACCACTCTTGGCGACCTAGTTCGAGGCGGACAGATGTTTTCTTTTGCCACACTCCGGGAATCCAAGCATATACCTCCAAATGAAACGTTCCGCTACCTACAGGTATGTCATTTTATACGCTTTTTATTGGCTAGAGGCGAGATGCCCACTCTAATGATGTTTGAACGCCGCTTTAACGGCTTAAGGGATCAATCTCGGCGCATTACTCCAGCTTTATTTCTGTTACGTCCGCTCCTCCTCCACTATATCGATCCCAATGGCACACAGACTTACTCTCTACTTACTCTGACGAAGACTGGGATTCGGCGGCGACTACACTACACAAAATCACGATCAACACGCTGGTTAAAGAAAGGGCCTATAAGGTGGTTGCAAGGTGGTATACCTCACCCGTGCAATTGTCGCATATGGTCAGGGGTTCTAGTGATTCCTGTTTTCGTGGATGCGGGGAACGGGGCACCTACTTTCACGCATGGTGGACTTGTGGATTAGTTCAGCCCATTTGGTCCTCTTTTTCGGTCCAGTTGTCAAGAGCGTTAAACACCGACGTACGCCTATCCCCAGAAGTCGCTCTCCTCATGATGGACGTACCAGGCTGCACCTTGTCCACACCAAATCAGCAACTCATTCACAGGATATGCGCTGCGATCAAACAGGCTATTGCTAAAAGGTGGAAGAGAGCCCCTCCAACCCTCAGTGAAATCCAGTCTAACATTTGGCATCTCATCAGTATGGAGAAGATTACTGCCAAATTGCACGATACCATGCCGAAGTTGGAGGCTATATGGGAGCCTTGGCTTTCTATATACCCCGGTCCTAGGCCAGTTCATTCACTGATCCACCTGTAAATCGGCGAAGGAGGTTCTTCTCTCTCTTTTTCTCTCTTTTCTTTTCGTCTCTCCTTTCTTTTCTCTTCTCCCCTCCTACCCCCTTTCCCTTCCCCACCACATGTGAAGTGTTTGACAGTTGATTGTCTACTTACCATATTTGATTTCTGTAAGCACACACGGTACCCATTAGGGTTATGATGTCTGTGACACTATCCACTGCTGTGCTCTTGTTGCAATTACTTGTCACTGTTCACAGTTTTGTCTTGTCTAGACTGTGGTATGTATTCATGTCAATGTATCATGATATGTACTGATCATACACTTTGGAAATGGCAACGGTGGCCATTTCTATGTCAAAATGCAAATAAAACACTTTAAAGAAAAAAAAATATTGTATTAATACAATATCTTTTATAATCATATTTTTTATATTCACAATGGAGACTTTGGATGCTGTGATACAAATAAACATTCTTTGGTCTTCTAAAAAGGGTCACCTGGAAGGTATGAACTAATTTCCATACTGTTATGTATGGAAATTACTGTTGGCTCTATCAAGGCTTCCAGGTACTTTAGACCAAAGTCTGTGGTATGTCTAGATATAACCAAACTTGAAGATAAATCAGGACTTGTGTGGGTTCAAAAGTTAATTTGCTAAAAAGAATAATGTTTTTGAGATAGAAAAATTTATTGAAAAATCTGCTACAAGAGGTGTGTGACTGAAATACCTGGGAATCTCAAGAGCTCTTCTGTTTCATTAAAAAGCTGGTGTCGCATTGCTGGGTCCCTCTACAGGGAGACAGGCTGCTGCCAGCTGTCGCAAAGCTTACAGGCAATGTGTACTCACCAGTTCATGGCCGGCTGTGCAATCCCGCCAACAGGGTAATACAAGGGGTGTGCCAGTGACGCGCATAGGAGGTAAGCTTGTGATGCAGGGCAAGAGGCAGAGCAGGCTAGGCACCAGATTTAAAATTCCAGAACTGCATATACTCAGCACCCTAGTGTTGTCCTTTGATACTGTGTTTTTTTTGAGACTCTGCTACCCCAATAATTTACCCTTGGCTTGGCTGACTACTCTTCTGCTTTGTGATTCTGCTCGATTTATCTATTAGTGTATCGTACCTGGCTTGTCTGACTACCCACTCTCTGTACCAACCCTAGGCTTGTATGACTACCCAATTTGTGAACCGGACCTGGTTGTGTCTAACCATTCTCCATTAACCCTTGACAACCAGCTCTTTCTGTGTGCGTTTCCTGTCTATGCCAAACACTACCTGCCTACATCTAAGCCCCCTCACAGTTGGGATTATGTAAGTCCCTGTCCATTCAGTTTGGGGTTCAACCCCATGTTGGACATCTCAAGGTAGAATAACTTCTGCGATGAGTGCTTATTCGGTGACTGCAGATGTGACAGCATGAAGTGGCTGTGCCCAAATTAAGGGGGCAGGGCTAGACTTATGAGTAAACCTACTACTGAACTTTATTCTGGTTGTGTGAAGCTACAGAGGTGATCTTATTGCTGTCTCTTGATACCGCTATTCTCATGTTGTCAAATGACCAATGGTCAAATGACCATTTCTTTACACTGTTTGAGAATACACTTTTGATAATGGTAATTGCACCAATCCAGAATATGCTGTATATCCCACTATTTTCATTATTCAACAAATAAAAATTAACAAAAATAATGCAAATTTCTTTCTTTTTACATTCTGGTGAGGTAAATTATAAGAAAAACAAAAGAAAAAAAGAAATAAAAAGCTAAAATTGAACCCCTTAAGGACAGAGCTGTTTTTTACTTTGTGTACCCTTTGCAACATTAACAATTTAACATTTTTGCATTGCTGCAATTTAGCTATAATTGTCTACTTTCTCATTTAGTGTACCCACACAAATTATATATTGTTTGTTTTTTTCAGGACAAGAATGACTTTAGATACTTATATTTTGGTCATATCATCTGGTGACTTTTTATTTTTTTAAAAAGCACCTTTTCTGACTTTTTTTCTGAAAAAAAGTTTAAAAATACTCAATGTTTTATGTTTTTTGCAAGTTAAAGGGCAATAAGTACAAGTAGCATATTGCTATTTCAAAACTATTTTGTCAAACCTGGTCATTCTGCCTCATGTCCTAGTTAAATTTACCGCTCAAACCATATATGTTTGAAAAATAGACACCCCAGGGTATTTCAAATGCTTGTATTTTAACTTTCCATCCACCAACTCTCCTACCAGCCATTGTCAAAGTTTGTGGTACTTTTTTGTGTGTTTTTCCAACACATATCGTACTTTGAGTATGAATTTACAGCTCCTGGTATATGTCACAGCCAAACTGAGATGTTTCAGAAACATTTCTTGAGTACAGTGATACCATGTATGCATAGGGTTAAAAGAGGGGCTAAAAGAGCACATTTGGGAGGTGTGCAATTTTCAGTTTTGAATTTTGACATCTGATCATCATGCGCTGATGTTCTAATTGGGATATCTTTAAAGTCGACCAATACAAAATTTAACCAAATCAAACCATATATGTTTGAAAAACTAGACACCCCAGGGTATTTCAAATGCTGGTATTTTAATACAAGGACTTTTTGGAAGATACATGCCGAAATTGTTTTTTACCCACACTAGAGCTGGACTCCTTTGACCTTCATGTTTGGCTGCAGTACTTGTAGACAACTCTCAAGGTCTGTGAAATCTTTTATTTCAAATTGGTGTTGCCATCTTATGAGAGGCAGCATGTCTCTTTCATATGGCTTTTTTAAATGCTCCTAAAAGTGATCAAATGGGGTGCCTGACATGTTTTTTGTTGCTGTATGCCTCGATAACGAGGCAATTCAGCAACACTGTCGGAGCTTAGGCGGTGACGCCATATTTGAAAGGCATACAGCCTTTCAATATGGAGAATACGACTGCTCATAGGAGCGCTCAAATGGGGCCCTTACATTTTTTTTGGTGTTGAGTCAGTGTAGCAAGACCAGCTGAGCAAAGAAAGCAATCATTGATTGCTTTCTACACTTGTTTAACCCCATGACGTACCAGGCATGTCAATTGTTGTTGAAGGATTAAACCATGCAGAAATAATACTCATCTAGTTACTTTTTATTAATACATTATTCACTTCTGCTCCTCTCCTGAGATCATCTGGTTTTCTGATTGAATTAATTCTAAAATGTGATTCCTTTGACACAATACACAAATACTTACTGATATTATTAGAATGATCCATGGATAGCATGCAAGACATTAGTCCAAACACTATCCTTTTTATTTTTTAGAGTATGCCTTTAAATATAATGATTACACCAGTGCAGGCTCAAGAGATTGTGCTGTCTGGGTCCTAGGAATAGCTGCACACACAGGCACATTAACATACACATACACAGCTCACTCACCATGGAGAGGCCTCATTCTGTCCTTAATGCAGCTCGCACACACTTCAGGCTACCAAGCTACTACCGCGAAGATACGCAAGGTGACTTTACATGACCCGACCCGAAAACATGCCCCAAATTGATGCCTGGGTCCCATGGACCAATTGGGACTCATGTGAGGGCCGACTGAATTACTCTGCTTTATTCAAAGCTGTGAACTTTTAGAGCCTTTTCAGTTTTTCTACAGTGATTTAAAACACAGATAGATATGGGTTTTTAATATGGAGTATCAAAGATTTTGTTCAGTTCCAGCTTACTCAGGATCACTTGCACATCACAACAGACATACAAGCTACTAATTAATGATTTAGAAAGTAGCATACATTAAAATGTTGTTCGGCTGAGAGTTCTGCTTTTAAAATGTACTTAAGGATTAAACACATGTTAAATAATGAAGCATGTTATACACAGCAAGGTCATAGCCTAGAAAACAGTGACAAAACCCATTTGTTATAGTAAAAGGAGCATATATATATATATATATATATATATAAGGGTGCATCCTAAAAATATGTTAGAATCTTCAGCTACGATCACTTAACCACAGCATACTACAATGTTGATAAAAGGCCTTTTACACACAGTCGTTGTGACATCTTCCCCAGCCTACTCAAATCTATATTTGTCCACAATAAGATGTACATGAGAACATAATAAAAACTGTGTCAGGCATTTAGGTTTTATCTCTCTCTTTCTTCCAAACTCAGCAATTTGCACTTTGAGCACAGCTGATCCTCACTAATTGCCACAATGATGGATGCCCAAATGAAAAAGGTCTGCAGGCATCAAGCCGAGGCAAAAGGACTGGACAGCTCCCTCCCTTGGGAAACTGTATGACAAGAAAGAGCCTACCATTCATCTGCCTGTTGATGGCAGCTTGTGGGGTGGAATTAATCATGACAAGTCATCTTATGATTTAAAGACATTTTCTAGGGTCATCAAAAAGCCCTTTGTCTGTTAAGTCACCAAAAGTGAATTTTAATGAACTTAGTTCATCCTAAATAAAGCAACCCTTTAATGCAAATAATTCATTTTTTATTGCAATATCTTTACATATAATTATACCACAAAAGGACTTGGATTTCAAGCAAATACACCTTGGCAGAGCAAGTGTCCCCTGTACAAATGATGAGACATAATGTTACTCTAACTCTAAGGTGGAACAGCACCTTTAAAACAGAAGATAAAGTAAGTGAAATAAACTAATAAAACGTAGCTCTTTAATTATCAGAAGGTAAAAGGCTGATAATAATCCTAATCTTAAAAAATATGATGTTTTTTTCTCCAGAAAGATCGCAAACCTAATGCTAACTGACTTCTTTACTGTTTTTATCACTATAGGGAGATATCTGTATTCCATTGTACATAAAGAAAGCTTTTCTTTTATGTGTAATTCCTTCATTCCTTTGGCTTCATTACTGTTTAGGCCTGGAACCCTGTATCCTGGCCCCTTAACCCCTTCCCATAATAACAGCATGACTCCCAGTATGTGGGTAAATGTGAGAAACGCCACACTCAGGACACCCCTCTATGGGTAGAAAGCACAGTCTTCTGGGGAAATTAGACATAACCAGACCACTAATCTTCAAAATATTGTAGGTTTATTTTGGGCAGTCTAGAGTTATGGTTAATCCAGAAATGTTATAAACAGGCAGGTTTTCAGACGGGTAAACCCCCAGTCTGCAGTCTCCCAATACTCCCTTCTAAACGAAAATTAAAAATGTCCAATCCAATAGGGGATAAATGAACACCATTGTTCACATAACTCAACTAAACTCCTTACATCTTTAGTTATGGACCAAGACACTGCCATGTTAAGTTTTTTCCAGCAGTGCTCCAGTATCGATGGTTTCAACAAACTTTTCCACACTTCTCAAGACACAACCTCAGACCAAACTAATGTAACCTCTTTGAAAATCACACAGCGTCTTGCTAAGCCATGCTTAATTGTGTGTATCACATCTATAGTCCTAACTCATTTCCCTGTGTTAATAACTGATATATCACTGAAGGCACGAACCTGGACAGAGAACAACATTCTGGACCTTTCAAACTTCATTATCAAACGTAAACTCATGTCAGTTGAGGCAAGGCAATGCTTGCGTAGGGTCCAATTTTTTCAAGATCTAATGTATTTAAAGTACATCATTGTTACCAGTGGTTCCAGTTATATATTATTGTACTTGTTGTATTTGTTTGTTTGTTACAAGATTTTTTCCTTTCTTTGTTGTGGGGAGGGGGGGCGACAGGGAGCAGGGAGCTTGAACAAGGCTGACCCTGCTGTTTACTAGATTGCCCTGTCTAGTGAAAAGCAATATATGTGTATTGGAGACCTACCTAATATATTTACCATGAAGAAGGTTATATTAGATTTCTTTATTTACTATCTACATTATTGTCCCCAGCCCTTATTTTTGTTCTAAGGGTGGCATGGGGAGAAGGGTGATAACTTCATGCCAATAAATTATAAGATAAGTGATGGCTCTGCCACTCTTAGACACAGCTCTCAGTTTTTAGATTATCCATCTCTGGTTATTATTTTTTTTTATCTCCAAAGCATTTAAAATGATTGTTTCAACCACTGAACACAAGAACACATTACAGGTAGTTCACTTAATCTATTTATTTATGCAACAACCTATGATGGTAGATTTTCCCTTTAAGCAGTTGTAATATATTCTCTTTTGCTTGGCTATTTTATTTAACATTTGTGTGGTCAAAACTAAATTCACACCTTCATCCAGATTTTAAGATTGAACAGTTTTTACAGATTGTGCCAAATACTTTTCTAAGATGATTGCAGGCTTCCACTACTTAGCTTGGAGTTCAGGGACAATAATTGTCTTGTACTCCACTTTTGCAACACTATATTTGCAACCTATTGCTATTATTATTCATCCATATCACAGAGATCAGCATAAAGCCTTGTTTTCATATTTATTAACAAGCAAGCAACTTGTGACATAATGGAATACTTTACTTACTTGGGATTATAAACGTGCATTTTCCTGATACTTTTCACCTGATTTTGTTTTATAGTTTGGTTCATGTAAATATGCAATTTTACATACTAAAACTGAAGAAACCCAGATCTGTTTCTTTTTCAGGGAATTGGAAAATTCAACTAAAAGAAGGTGTTAAATTGGCATTCATCTGAAATATTTTCCTGAAATATCACTCTGAGGGTTTGGCACTACTAGAGTGACATATTCTTGATGGGGAAATACCTGAATCAGGGGCGTCCAACGTGCGGCCGCGGGCCAAATGCGGCCTGCCGGACTTCGAGGTGCGGCCCGCGTGAGCCCGTGGGCCGGCTGTAAGATCACCTCTGACGGCCGCTTTAACTTCACTAAGTGGCCGGCGGAGACGGTCTTACAGCCGCACCACAGCTGCTTTGAACTTCGCAACTGCTTTGAACTTCAACGGCCGCTTTGAACAGGTGATGTTTGAGGGGGCGGGCTAACAGAAGGTGTTCCTCTTGGCAAGGAGAGGGTCATCACATCGGAGAAGAGCAGGAAAAAAGAAAAAATGTAAGTATTACCAAAAAAATAATTAGGGGTTATAGGAAAAAGGGGGTGGCTGGGTTATGGCATTACAAAATAAATATAAACAGGGGTGTGTGTGGCTGGGGGTAATACACATGGCAGTGGGGCATCAACAGACAAGAGGGTGGTTGGGCATCACATTAACCAATACAAAAGGGGTGGGGCATCAATACACAAGGGGAGTCCTGGTGTGTGCATGTGTGGGTGTCAGCGTGCCAGAGCCTGTCCTGGTGTGTGTCTGGGTGTCGGTGTGGCAGAGCTTGTCTTGGTGTGTGTGTTTGGGTGTCTGTTTCCTGGCACTTTACTTACTGCAGGAATAAATATTTCATTTTTACTTATCCAGAGATAAAACGCCCTCCTGAATTTGCAGTCACTTCAGAGGACCAAACTTTCTTGGCCCAGAAATCAGTGAGAGGAAAAGTAAAGGTTTTGTGTTATTTATTCTATTTCAATCTGCATTTTTTATAAGAAATGATTAGTAGCACTAAATTGAGGCTTTAGGTGTCCCGTGTATGATTACTTTTTTAGTGTACTGATTACTCCCAGTCCCATTGCATTAGATTCTATATTGTATTATCTGCCGAGCACTGGTGTCGTCTTTATGCAGTATACATTGATGCCGTGGAGTTAAGATTCTGTCTATTTTATTTTTTCCATAAAATGGCCACCAAAATCCTCAGCACCAGGCTTGTGATGCTCTCAACTAGGCCCTGCCTCCAGTGTGCGTCAGCCATCTTAAATCCAACTTGTACCCGCGTGTTCCAGCCTTGTGCAGTTTTGTTTGGCTAAACTTGTTTTAAATGGTTTGTGGACTGACTTTTTTACTCTTTAAGTAATTTAGTATTGATAAAATGACATATTAATATGCATTGTAAAGCTAAAAGGCCATATTTTCTCTCAGTGTGGCCCACACACACATACGTTTCTGATGAAGTGGCCCACTGCAGAGAAAACTTGGACATCCCTTGTGACAGAATGACCTGTCATACAAGGCCCTAAGGTAGTCAGAGATGGCTCCAGCCTGGCTGCCAAACAAAGATTGCACAGGCAGGAACTCCATTGTGTAAACTAATCCCATTAACAGGATTGCTGCCAGGAGGAGATTCAGTAGCTAAATGGGATTAAAGGTTGGGTTGTCTACCTGTTTATCAATGTTAATTTATGTTAATGAAGTTCTGTGGATATATGAGTCTATGCTTTACATCAATAAACTGTTTATTCCTGCTGTACTCAATTCAAGGTAGTTGTGTCTACTTATTGGGTACACATAGCAGGGTTCCAAAGTGTGCATGCTGGCTGGTGCTGGAAGTTATTCTGGGGACACCTGGAGGATACTGAGTGATCTCTGGGAGTTACTACAGCTCTCTTGGTGAACCCGTTACACCCCTGACCTAGATTATTAACAGAAAGTAGGTCATTTAGGTTGTGGCCAAGGAAGGGAATTGAGTCACAGGAGAGGGCCTATGTGTATGTGTGTACTTATGTACATATACCCAGAAAGATCCTTTATGTGTAAAAGTATGTCACACTGAAAACTGTAAATATTTATTTTGCAAAAATTAATTTACACTGCAGCTACAAGGACTGACGCGCATAACTACCCCACAAGAACACACTGCAGGAAAGGAATGATATTGTGCTCACTGAGACAAGTATTATAAACATATTATAAACCTTGAGAGAAACTGTATTGTGAAATGCAATGCGGTGTCTCAACATACACTTCATATATACGGTTTTTGCTCGATTATAAGATGACCCTAATTAAAAGAAAAAGCCTGAATATAAAACTACCCTACAGAAAAAAAGTTTTACTATTAAATATTAATTCACGGGGGCGGGGCCGGCGCCGATCCAAGATGGCTGCATAAGACCGCAGCTCCGTCCACCGACTCGGGACTTTACGCAATTAGTTTCCACTGCCGCGATTATGGGGAAGTCAAATCGCTCGGCCGGTACTCCTAAAGCTCCCAGCACCCAGGAGAGACCTCTGGCGCCATCCGTGAGGCACTTTTTCCGGGGCTCCCAGGACTCCGACTCTCGAGGCCATGCGTCCAAGATGGCGCCTTCTCCCTCGAGTCGAGCGAGCGACTGCTCGGACGACGTCTCGCTAGACCGGGACGCCGCGCTATCTGATCCTCCGGCGGAGTCACTTACCTGGCAGGACGCCCTGAAGCAGCTACCCACGAAGGCGGATCTGGTCTCGGTGATCGACTCCGCCTTGGACCAGGCCTTACAAGGAGTTCGAGCTGATCTCTCCGCGATCAAGCAGGATGTTCAGCACATTGGTGACCGTGTCGCTACGCTGGAGGAAGATCATGTCAAGACCTGCGAGGCGGTTGATGCCTTATCTGCTATGCACCGTGACCACTCGGAACTTTTTACTGCCTTACACAGACAGCTTGAGGACCTGGACAACAGGGGAAGGCGCAATAACCTACGCATCAGAGGCCTACCTGAATCGGTCTCCTCGGCTGACGTCCGTAAGACACTGCAAATTTTATTTAATAAGCTTCTCCAGCAGCCTGAGGATACCCCGATCCAATTCGACAGGGCTCACAGGGCACTCCGTCCGAAAGGTCCCCCTTAAGCACCACCGAGGGACGTGGTGTGCTGTTTGCACGAGTACTCCGTTAAGGAGGCTGTGCTGAAAGCGTGTCGCCTTTCGGGCGACTTGGATTTCGAGGGGGAACAGATCAAAATCTTCCAAGACCTTTCCCCGATCACTCTGCAGAAGCGTAGGGCGCTTAAACCCGTGACAGCGGCGCTCCGTGCAGCGAACATTCCGTACCAGTGGGGATTCCCGTTTGTCCTCATTGCCCGCAAGGACAAGGATGTCCTCACCCTTCGTCATCACAGTGACCTGGAATTTTTTCTCACTCACCTGGATCTCCCAGCCATTCGCCTCCCGGACTGGGAACTTTCCGTTGAGGTTCCGCAGCAGCTCACCGAACCGGCCAGGTCCTGGACGGCCCCGGTGCAACGTAGGAAGAGGTCTCGACGGGCCGCGACTACAGAGACGACGACCGACGGGGTCCCTTGAGTGTCTGGCTTCACTACCAGTTTTTCGTCCTCTGCCGAGCTCCTGAGTCCTGGCTGGTGGACGCTTTTCGATGTGGTTCTCCGCCGGTCCGGGTGGTGAGTTGGTGTCCTCCTCGGCACCCACGTCTGTGCTCTCACGCCCGTCGTGGGTGAGGCACTTTGGACATTGCCATATTGACTCTTCGGACTTTGGCATTTTTCTATTGTTTTTTCTGTATTTTTCGTTCCTCGCTCGCTCGTTCGTTCCGGTTTTCCGTTATACACGCGTCGTCGCTCGTACACCACACTACATTTTTTGGTCTCCCCTCGGCTCAGTCTGGGTGGTCCCCCTTTCCTAGTTCGGTTGGGTCCCCTGGAGATTGTGGGGGTCTGACTCTCACCGGCCTAAGTACTGCTCGCCGCCACATTACATTGTTTTCTTTAGTTTTATTTTTTTTTGCTCCTTTACACGTACATGTCATTACCCAGCAGGGCGCTTGGCGTCCTTAGCCCGATGCTTCGGGTCCCGGGTTCTCCTCCCCATAGCGGTCATTATGTTTCGTCTCAGTCCCGTTGACGGGGACGTATAGTTCTTCCCTGTCACCTTTTTTGCCCTTTTTTGCCCTCCTCGGCAACCCCCCCCAGAGCCTTCCTGTCCCTGTGCGGACGGTTGATTTGGGCCTGCTTGCAGTCCCCGTGCTCACCCTGCATATTGCAGCAGCAATCTAACTAGGGATGTTGTCCCTTGCATCGCACCACACGTTACACACACTACACACAGTTTGGTTTATGTTTTGTTTTATTGTTTTGTTTGCTTGTCCCAGGGTTCCAAGGTATCAGATGTGCTTTTCCCGGTGCTCTCTCAAAATAATGTATGGCTCCTCAATCTCTTAACTTGGTCTCGTTGAACATAAGAGGTCTCAATAAACCCCAGCAGCGTTCCAAACTCCTAGCGTTTCTCCATTCCTTTAAGACACATATTGCCTTTGTGCAAGAAACACATTATTCTGCTAACAGGGAATTCCCTCTTTTAAATAGACACTTCATTCATTCATTTCTGTCCAACTCCCCTTCCTCTAAAACCAAGGGGGTGGCTATCCTCATTCATAAGTGCATTCACTTCAGACCCTCTGAGACGTGGAAGGACACTGAGGGAAGAGCTATATTCGTCAAGGGCTATGTGGGCTCTCATAGAGTCACTGTGGCAAATATATATGCCCCTAATAGTAATCAGGCCCGTTTTGTTACTTCGATCCTGTCCAAATTGGCTGATTTCCAGGAGGGTATTACCATCTTGGGGGGGGACTTTAATATGGTGTTGGACCCTAAGATTGACACTTCCTCGGGGAGTTCCCATGTTCCCTTTTCTATGATTCGTAAGGTGAACCACCAATTGCGTTTGAACCAGTTGGTGGATGTATGGAGAGCCCTCCATCCTACTGTGCGGGATTATACCTATTTTTCCCCTAGTCACTGTAAATATTCGCGCATAGACGCCTTTTTTCTGTCCCACTTCCATCTGTTGCTCCTGCGTTCGGCTAGCATTGGTGTGGCTACGATTAGTGATCACGCCCCGGTTTTTATGAAGCTGGCTCTCTCGGGCCTCCCCAGGACCAATTGGCATTGGCGTCTCAATGAGAACTTATTGAGTGACCCCCACCATGTTTCCCAATTGTCCTCTCACATTACACATTATTTTGTCACCCCTGATGTTTCGCTTCCTACGATTTGGGAAGCGCATAAGGCGGTCCTGCGGGGCCACCTGATTAAGTTGGGCGCTTCTGTTAAAAGGAATCGCGCGGCCACTATCTTAGACCTTACGCAACAAATAGCACGTCTGGAGGCCCGCCACAAGCTGACCCTCCTTCCCTCCACCCAGGTGGAGCTTTCTGCTCTTCGCGTGCGGTTAGCGGCCCTCCTTGATGATAGGACTAAGCGTAACTATCTTTTGGTACGCCGTCAGTTTTATGAATTTGGGGACAAACCTGGCAGGCTCCTGGCTCGGGCACTGAGGGCAAAGAGGGCACAGACTTATGTTCCGCGTATTAGGGACCCCGCGGGTCGGCTTCGCTTCCGTTCGGAGGAGGTTGCCGACTGTTTTCGACAGTATTATACGTCCTTATATAATTTGCCGCGCCCGGGGACTCCCCCTTCTGAGTCGGAGGAGGCCCTTACAGCTTATTTATCGGAATTCATCACCAAAACCCTGCCACCCGACGCCAGGGCCCTCCTCGACCAACCAATTTCCTTGGCCGAGGTAGCTGAGGTCGTGAAAACTTCTCCGGCTGGTAAGAGTCCTGGCCCGGATGGTTATACCATTGCCTATTATAAGAAATTCCTTTCCGTTCTTGGCCCTCACATGGTCTCGTTTTTTAATGCCATCGCCCAAGGTACTCCATTGGCCCTGTCCGCGCATATCGTGGTCATCCCTAAACCAGACAAAAACTTAGATTTATGTAGTAGTTTTCGCCCTATCTCTTTGATCAATGTTGATTTGAAGTTATTCTCCAAAATTTTGGCGAATCGCCTGTTGCCCTTTTTGCCCCATCTCATACACTCCGATCAGGTGGGGTTTGTCCCCGGGCGTGAGGCAAGAGACAACACTATGAAGGTGGTAAACATAATTGCCCATGCCCAGTCTCGTAGCCTTCCGTTGATCGTAGCTTCGATGGATGCCGAGAAGGCGTTTGACCGGGTGTCCTGGTCCTTCCTTTTTGGGGTTCTCTCGAGAATTGGTGTCGGTCTGCGCTTCTTGACCTGCGTTAAGGCTTTATATGACTCCCCGACCGCACGAGTGGCCGTTAATGGTTTGTTGTCCGATCCATTCACGTTGGCGAACGGTACGCGGCAGGGTTGCCCCCTCTCCCCCCTTTTGTTTCTTTTAGTTCTCGAACCCTTTGCGAATGCCATCCGGGCCCACCCGGATATTGCGGGAGTCCGGATTGGACCCCGGTCTTACGCCTTATCGTTGTTTGCGGATGACATCCTTTTGACTCTCACTAACCCGGTTCGGTCTCTCTCGGCTGTCCTGTCGGAGCTTGCCAGGTTCCAGGTGTTGTCCAATTATAAAATCAATCTGTCCAAATCGGAGATCCTGGGGTTTCACATTCCGGCGCAACTTTGTAGCCACATTCGGACTGGGTTCCCCTTTAAATGGAGGGATGATTCTATTAAGTATCTGGGTCTGCGTATTCCCACGGACCTCTCGCAGTTGCGCAATCTTAATTTTGAGCCCTTGTTGTCTACTCTAGAATCGGACCTGCGTAAATGGGCATATCCTCATATCTCCTGGTTTGGGAGGGTGGGGGTCATAAAGATGACTCTTCTCCCCAGATTCCTTTACCTTTTTCAGACGCTGCCTATAGCTCTCCCGCGGTCTTTCTTCCAGAGATGCCGGAGGACTTTCTTGCGCTATGTAACATAGTAACATAGTTCATAAGGTTGAAAAAAGACCAAAGTCCATCAAGTTCAACCTATATACATATTGTGTCCCTACCGTGTTGATCCAGAGGAAGGCAAAAAACCCTTATGAAGCAAATGCCAATTGCCCCATACCAGGGGGAAAATTCCTTCCCGACTCCAAATATGGCAATCAGAATAAATCCCTGGATCAACGTTCTGTCCCTATTAATCTACTATCCATAACTTGTGATATTATTGCTTTCAAGAAACACGTCCAGGCTCCTTTTAAACTCTTTTATTGAGTTTACCATTACCACTTCCTCTGGCAGAGAGTTCCATAGTCTCACCGCTCTTACTGTAAAGAACCCCCGTCTGTGCCGGTGTAGAAACCTTCTTTCCTCCAGCCGTAGAGGATGTCCCCTTGTTATAGATACAGTCCTGGGTATAAATAGGTCCTGGGAGTGATCTCTGTACTGCCCCCTTATATATTTATACATAGTTATTAAGTCCCCCCTAAGCCGTCTTTTTTCCAAACTAAATAACCCTAATTCTGATAATCTTTCTGGGTACTGTAGTCCTTCCATTCCCCTTATTACTCTGGTTGCCCGTCTTTGAACCCTCTCCAGCTCCACTATATCTTTCTTGTACACTGGTGCCCAGTACTGTACACAGTATTCCATGTGTGGTCTGACTAGTGACTTGTACAATGGTAGAATTATTTCCTTGTCGTGGGCATCCATGCCCCTTTTGATGCACCCCATGATTTTATTTGCCTTAGCAGCAGCTGCCTGACACTGGTCGCTACAGGTAAATTTACTGTTAACCAAGACTCCTAAGTCCTTTTCCATGTCAGTCGTCCCCAGTGTTTTCCCATTTAATACATATTCCCAGCCTGGATTTTTCTTCCCCATGTGCATAACCTTACATTTATCTGTGTTGAACCTCATCTGCCACATCCCAGCCCAAGCCTCCAACCTATGCAGATCCATTTGTAATCGTGCACTGTCCTCTATTGTGTTAACCACGTTACAGAGCTTAGTATCGTCTGCAAAGATTGATACTTTACTATACAATCCCTCTACAAGGTCATTAATAAATATATTAAAAAGAATAGGACCCAAAACTGACCCCTGTGGTACCCCACTAGTAACAGTCACCCACTCAGAGTATGTACCATTAATAACCACCCTCTGTTTCCTATCACTGAGCCAGTTACTTACCCACATACACACATTCTCCCCCAGCCCAAGCATTCTCATTTTATGTACCAGCCTTTTATGTGGCACCGTATCAAATGCTTTGGAAAAATCAAGATATACGACATCCAGCGATTCTCCCCGATCCAGTCTTGAGCTCACCTCCTCATAAAAGCTGATCAGGTTAGTTTGACAGGACCGATCCCTTGTAAACCCATGCTGATATGGAGTCATACATTTATTTTCATTGAGATTCTCCAAAATAGCATCTCTTAGGAAACCCTCAAACAGTTTACATACAACAGAAGTTAAACTAACCGGCCTATAATTCCCCGGGTCACTTTTTGTCCCCTTTTTGAATATTGGCACAACATTTGCTATGCGCCAGTCCTGGGGAACAGACCCGGTCACTATAGAGTCCTTGAATATTAGAAATAGGGGTCTGTCTATTACATTACTTAACTCCCTTAGAACGCGGGGGGTGAATGCCATCTGGACCTGGTGATTTTTCTATTTTGATTTTTTTTTAGGCGGCACTGCACTTCTTCCTGGGTTAGACAGGCGATATGTACTGGGGCATTTATCTCATCCTGCTGTATATTACCTGGCATTTCATTTTCCTCTGTGAATACAGCAGAGAAGAATATATTTAATAGATTCGCTTTTTCCTGATCCCCGTCTATAACGTCTCCCTCATTACTTTTTAAGGGGCCGACGCTTTCATTTTTAACCTTTTTACTATTTATATAGTTAAAGAACATTTTGGGGTTTGTTTTACTCTCTTTGGCAATGAGTCTTTCTGTCGCCACTTTTGCTGCTTTTATCTGATTTTTACATATTTTATTTTTTTCCCGATAGCTTCTTAGTGCTTCCTCACTGCCTTCCTGTTTTAGTAGCTTAAATGCCTTTTTTTGCCATTTATTGCCACCTTTACATTTTTATTTATCCACATTGGTTTTCTCTTGCTCCTGACACTTTTATTCCCATACGGTATGTACTTTTCACAGTGAGAATTTAAGATATTTTGAAAAATCTCCCATTTAGTATCTGTGCTTTTGTTTTTGAGGACATTTTCCCAATTTACAGTGTTAAGGGCTTCTCTTAGTTGATCAAACTTTGCCTTCCTAAAGTTCATAGTTCTTGTGGCTCCTCTAAGAGTTCCCTTATTGAACGACAAGTTATAATGTATTATATTGTGATCACTATTTCCTAGGTGCCCTCTGACCTGCACATTAGTTACTCTGTCAGGTCTGTTGGTTAATATTAAGTCCAGTAGAGCGCCCCCTCTGGTTGGGTCCTGTACCATTTGGGACAGATAATTATCTTTACTTATAGTCAGAAAGCGGTTTCCTTTATGAGATTCACAGGTCTCGGTTTCCCAGTTTATGTCGGGATAGTTAAAGTCCCCCATAATAACCACCTCATTGTGATTTGCTGCCTTGTTTATTTGCTTTAATAATTGATCTTCTGCTGCTTCAATTATATTTGGTGGCTTATAGCAAACCCCGATCAGTATTTTATTATTTTTCTTTCCATATATTTCTACCCATAATGACTCCACATCATCATTTCCCTCACATATATTCTCCCGCAGTGTGGCCTTTAGGCTGGACTTTACATAAAGGCAAACTCCTCCCCCTTTTCGTTTTTTTCGATCCTTCCTGAATAGACTATAACCCTGAATGTTAACCGCCCAGTCATAGCTATCATCCAACCATGTCTCTGTTATACCCACTATGTCATAATTTTCTGCAATTTTCTGCAATGGTTGTTACGCTTTTTGGTGAATCCAACACAGAATAGGCAAAGTAGGTAGCCATCTGTGGTCTTCACATCAACGTGAGCCTCTCGGCGTGGATATATGACCCTGCTTTCTCCTGACTCACATATACTTATATATATGCCCCTACTCGAAAACAACATACACACTTTATATGCATTAACACCACAGAGGAGACTTTGGGATTCAAACCAGCGATCCTTGGTATGGTATCCAGGTTATTTTACCTTTACACCATCGCGTGGATATATATATATATATCTACATTTGTACAAAAAAAAAAATAAACCTTTATTTTTTATTATTTCCCTGTAATGTAAGGGTACAAATATCCCAGACTCATTCTAAATTAGAGGTTTCATGCGCAATAAAATTCCCTAGGCTCTTCTTAATCACGCCTTAAACTACAGGTAAGGCAAAACGTGGCAACCTTAATAAAGTGATCATAGTGACACCATGATGTCACCAGGGCACGCGTAGGGTGAATTCCCACTACAATCCGCTTAAAAAAGCCATAGTGCGGTAAAGCGGACAGGCTCCTGCTGCCTTCTGAGATGCCGTAGTATAGAGGCGGCAGTGTCGCACTATATCAGGTTCCTATCTGTCACCAAGGTCTGTAGTGATGTTACATATTTTTGGAACAGAATAGCAGAATGCCCCTAATCCCAAGATCTTACAGTCTGTGGCGTTAGACAAATGCCAGGACGGAAGCATGATTCTACAGGGCGTGTAGGAAAGAAAGGTAATAGAGTAGTGGGCGAGAGTTCAATAGACACCTAAAGTACAGTGTGCTTTTTATGTGACCGGATGTGTATTCATAGATTTTCTTCCCGACAACGTTGGTAACGGAGACGGCAAAACTGGTTCTGAAGGTGACAAGGCTGATTCCACCCCGGTGCTGAGGTGTCCACTCCCTCCCGCATTGTGACCAATTCAGGAAACTGCGTCGGGTAAAGCCATTTCCCGTCTTCTTCCCTGAGAAGTGGGAATCCAGGCAGGGCACGGCTTCTTCCTCAGATGTGTAATATTAGGAGGGGTGCCATGGCCACTGGATGCACACCCTCTTCCTGCACCATTTAAAGGTAGATAGTAAGGGCTGACGGGGCTATGAGTCAGTGGGATAACCCTGGGGGTGTTAGGTGTCCTTCTGGGTGGGTATGGAGTGTCTGGCCCTATACACATATTTCATTCGAAGCACGTTCTTCCCACCCTGAATGGAATTCTTTATAAGAGCCTGGGCCAACACTATTTGTGACCCCCCCATTAACTCCCACAAGACGTAGATGCCACCCTCTCACCTTATAATCTTCTCTTCCTCCTCCGAGTCGGACCGCCAGTGCTCTGGCTTTCCCACCTGAACTTCTGTAACCTTATGTCTGTGTATTACATATAGATCAATGTGTGCTACCTCCGTATAGCACAGAAGTGATAAGGCTGCCCCTTCTCTTTGTATAACACGCAAAGCTATGTGTATTGGATCCCAGTACCACACACCGTTTCCTACCTGTAATGCACATGCAGGGCCCTGCGCCCTGCGTAAAAGATGTTTGTGAGCTGGGTAGTAATTACCTCTCTGCCAGTTGTGGATTGTTGGTCCGTTTGTGGCCGTCTTGCCCCAACCTCAGACAATGTTCGGTCTGCCAGATGTCAGCATTTCCACCCTCCTCTCCCTGGAGAATCTTCTGGTTAATGCACTTTTCATTTTCCATCCTGGGAAACGTATTTTGTGTCGGATATTAACCTCTTCAGATCCTGAGTAGTGTCTACTTATTAGGTTACCATGAAATATACCCAACGTACAGAGCAGATGTGGCGCTGTGAGCTTCCGACTGCATTCTGGGATACTCGGCAATAGTGAGGAGACTGCAGTCTTTCCCGATATCCACCAAGGGCTCCCATTATAACGCTAGACTGTAAGCTCCTTGGGACAGGGTCGGCCATTATACCGCTAGACTGTAAGCTCCTTGGGACAGGGTCTGCCATTATACCGATAGCTCCTTGGGAAAGGATCTGCCTTGAAACCACTAGACGGCAAGCTCATTGGTATGGAGTCTCTCATTATACCACTAGAACGTAACTTTTCTAATACACCACTATGTGTTAAGACGTTTAGTACAGTAACTTCAAATTTCAAACATTTGAGTATGAATATAAGATGCCGGAAGGGGTTAATGAGTTGGCGGTACGTGCGCGCGCTCCCGGGATATTGTTCCACGCCTGGCAGCTCTGGCTCAGCCGAGTAACTGAAAGCAGATCTGTACGTTCCTTCGGTTTGGCTGGGTATGCCTTCTGTCCCAGTAACCCAATTCTGCTTCGCTCTCATAAGCCGTTGTGCTATATATCCCAAAACGGGATGAAATCCCTCAAGATTCAGATAATGGAAATAGTGTGATATTAGCAGCTGTTCTTGCCGGTGTCCAGCTGAATGGGGAAAAAATGCTCTAAAAGAATTTGATTCACCAAAACATTTCTATTTGCTAGGAAACAACATAAAATATGAAGAATATTTTACTCACACTCACCTGCAACATTGTGATGTCACTCACACAACTCTCCTCTCTCATGTTGTCATGTTGATTTTGTTACACGCACTCAGCATCTTCTTAAGGGTGCCACACTCACTGCCCTTCACTCACGCTCACTCCACACTATGACGCCAAAGAATAACAAATCACAATGTCACACCATTAAAGCAGACATGTAATTACACAGTATGTCCACACGAAGGCACCAAAGTAGAGCTAATTCCAACTTAATATTGTTAATGGAACTGTCATGCGCACAAGTGACCAGCAGGGGTCAGCATTTTCACGACATACAGTTACATATGATATAAATGATTTATTTGATGCCAGACAGAAACGTGAACATTCTTTATGTGGAAATAAACAGTTTGGCTTCACTGTGTAAAAAGCGATGGTCACTAACGGAGCGAACAAGCCCTCAGGTAGTCTTTGGAAAAGATTTGCCGCTTTAGAATTTCTAGATGAGGATATCGGGATGGCAACAAACACCGAAGAAACCATGCAATCCGTCACAGTATTTCTGTAAAAAAACCCACAAAAACAGGCAAAATCTCCACACCTTTCTCAATTGGCCACAGGAACGTGCAACAGAATCAGAGCATGGAAATGCCCTGGGTGGCCCACAGCGAACATGGGACTGGGCAGCCAGCCAAGCTGGGGCTTGGGACACGAGATGGCATTGGAAAAAAGTCCTGCTGTGGTTGGACCTTACGCCAGTATCCGTCGATGAATAATGCAGGGTGCAGGCCACGAGCCCCTACAAATGAAGTTGGGGGCACAAAGCTAATTAACAGCTAATTGAAACTATTGTGGTGTGAGACGACGCTGTCAGCAGAGGAAAGATTCTTTGGTGTCCGTCCGAGTTTTCATTGGCTGCCTCGATGCCTATTCCATCAAGGAGTACAAATTGTTTTGTAGTTGTCGCAGTGCAGGTAGCACAGGCGTAGGCTGTTACTAGCGTTCCCTCTGGGTCAGGCTGGGATGACTTGCTGCAGCTCCTCGTCACTTGGTCGGTTGGTCTCCATGATGTGTCGAAGCAGGTCCTGCGTGAAGAAGGGAATCTGAACGTTCTCCAAGGCGGCAAACTTCCTGAGACCTTCTACATCTTCGTACGACACCTAAAGTAGGAGGACATGCATGGAATTTCCATAATGAAGCCGAGCGCCCACTCCGAGTCTCTTCTCACACACCGAGGAGCGAGGCCAGGCTTACTGAGCCAGAGAACGCTTACCTTTCCAAGAGCAGCCAAAAGGTGGGAATGAATGGTGCACCCGTGCCGCAGGATGCGCAAAATCCCATCCAGGTAAACCTGAACTTCCCGGGAGCAACCTGCAGGCATTTACAAAACGCACGTCTAGCACTCATCTGCATTACATTCCACCGTCCCGAGACAGAAGACACACATAGTGCTTCCCGAGGCCTGGCTAAGGCTCGTTCTCTCCCTAACCTGCCGCAGCCGTGTCTTTTTGGTAACGCTTGGCTTGTGCACCATACTCCCGCCGCACAGCAAGGTCCTACGCAAACTGCTCCGAGTCGTGAAAACAGGAGCAGGTGTGAGGGAGACTGGGAGAAGAGCGTGGGGAGACTGACGAGACCCTCAGGCGAGGGTGAGGGAGACGGGCAGCCGAGCGTGGGGGGAGACGGGCAGCCGAGTGTGAGGGAGACTGGCAGCCGAGTGTGAGGGAGACTGGCAGCCGAGTGTGAGGGAGACTGGTGAGACTAGCAGCTGAGCGCGGGGAGACTGGCAGAAGGCAGCAGAGACCGGTAAATGGCAGTGGAGTCGAGGAAGACTTCCAAATGGCAACAGACTATTGCACACAGCAAAGCAGACAGACAAACGACAGTGGAGTCTGGGGAAATTGGTAGATGGCATCAGAGTTTGGGGAGACATAAAAGGACACTGGCAAACGGCAGCGGAGTGTGGAGAGACTGGCAAACGGCAGCGGAGTGTGGAGAGACGGGCAGATGGAGAGCAGAGAGTGGGGAGACTGGCAGACGGAGAGCGGAGGATGGAGAGACTGGCAGACAGTAGAGCGGAAAATGGCAGTGGAGTGCAGGAAGACAATAGTTGAGTGTGAGGAGACTGGCAAACAGCAGCGGACTCTGGCAGACAGCAGAGCGGAGCGGCAGATGACAGTGGAGTCTGGGGGAGACCGTAGCAGAGTGTAAAAGAGTGTAAGAGACAGTAGCAGAGACAGTAATATAGAGTAAAAAGAGTAAGAGAGCACAAGAGACAGTACCAGAGTGTAAGAGACTGTAAGAGACCATAGCAGAGTGTAAGAGACAGTAGCAGAGTGTAAGAGAGTGTAAAAGATGGTATGAGAGTATAAGAGACAGTAACAGAGTGTAAGAGAGTGTGACAGAGTATAAGAGACAGTAACAGAGTATAAGAGACAGTAGCAGAGTGTAAGAG
>VKOC01024462.1:0-11038 GCA_009364415.1 Spea multiplicata | reverse complement strand
GGTACAGGGTGGCTGTGATGTGCAGACCCCATACTGCTGGCAGCATCAATACACAAGGGGGGGCAGCTAGCCAGGTTTCAGCATGTACTGGCTGGCTTGGCATGATAGGAGTGTGATTGCTAACAGCAATCAAAGTCCCATCATGCCTAGGTTCCAGCACTTACACATCCAACCAGTAAATCCTGGAACCTAGGCATGATGGGACTGTGATTGCTGTTAGCAATCACACTCCTATCATGCCAAGTCAGCCAGTACATGCTGGTACTGGCTTACACAGCACTTACACACACTCATTCATTCATATACTCATTCAAACACCCTCCCCACCCCATTACCTGCACTGCAGCTCCTCGATGACTTCAGCAGGGGGCGCGGCCTCCCTCTGCGTTCTCGGCTAGCTTCTGCTTCCTGTATGCAGCACAGAAGACCCTCCCACAGGTAAGTAGCAGGGCTCGAGGTGCGGCCCGCGTAAGATCGGTTGCCTTGGCTGCCAATCTCACGCGGGCTGCACCCTCTCTCTCCTCCAAATTTTAAAAAAATAAATAATAAAAAAAAAACGGGGATTTAAAGTCGCATTGCGACTTTATTCCAAATTCGGCAGGGGGGCAACTGTAGCGACGCTACTGCTTATTATTCAAAGTTTAGTAAGTAGCTATCAAGAGATAATAAAGTCACCGTGAAATAAATGATCCCTTATTATACAATACCCCCAGTGGCCATTTCTAACTTCAAGAGATTAATGGGCTCCAAAAAAAATCAACATCTTAGAACATTTAACAAATAAACTTCCACATTCCAGACTGTCACATGTGTCTGTACATACATATTCTTTTTTATTTACTTCTCTCTCTCTAAATATATATATAAAACACATACACTGATCAGCCATAACATTACAACCACTGGCAGGTGAAATGAATAACACTGATACTCTTGCTATCACGGCAACTGTCAGTAGGTGGGATATATTGAGCTGCAAGTGAACATTTCAACTTCAAAGTTGATGTGTTGGAAGCAGGAAAAATGTGTAAGGATCTAAGCGACTTTTGATTGTGATGGCTAGATGACTGGGTCAGAGCATCTCCAAACCTGCAGCTCTTGTGGGGTGTTCCCGGCCTGCAGTGGTCAGTATCTATCAAATGTGTTCTAAGGAAGGAAAAGTGGTAAACCGGCGACGGGGTCATAGGCGGTCAAGGCTCATTGATGCACGTGGGGGCAAAGGCTGGCTTGTGTGGCCAAATCTAACAGACAAGCTACTGTAGCTCAAATTGCTGAAAACGTTAATGCTGGTGCAGATAGAAAGGCATCAGAACGCACAGTACATCACAGTTTATCACAGCAGTGCCCATGCTGACTGGACCACAGAGCAATGGAAGAGGTTGGCCTCGTCTGATGAATCACGTTTTCTTTTACATCACGTGGATGGCCAGGTGCGTGTGCGTCACTTATCTGGAGAACACATGGCACCAGGATGCATCCATGGAGGCCCCACTTAGCAACAGGACTTAAAGGATCTGCTGCCAACAACTTGGTGCCAGATACCACAGCACACCTTCAGAGGTCTATTGGTCTATTGGAGTCCATGCCTCAGAGAGTCAGGGTTGTTTTGGCGGTAAAAGGGAGAGTACACGATAGTGAACAGGTGGTCATAATATGTTTTATATATATTATAATATATATATATTTTATTTATTTTTTTAATTTTTTTTTGTGAGTGCTGACATTTTGTGGCTGCTTCCACATCACATGATTTCAATTCAATCTAATCTTTTTTTGTGCTACAATGTACATGAGCCTGCTAAACAATGCACATAGAGCACCTAAGGCAAGTTACAACTTCCCGTCTGAGCTATAATTAAGCATACAATGGAACAGACTACCAGAGCTTTCCCTTCTCTGTGGGAGTGGCTTAGTAAGGGGCCCGGGCTAACCAGCAATGTTGATGGGGCTAGTCCTGCATGTGACGGGGCTTGCTATGCATAGGGCAGGGCTAGCCCTAGTCTTGAGTATGAGGGAAATTTATCTCAACTTACACCTGTTTTTGTTTTTCTTAAAGATGTGACATTTTCCATTTGAAAATCTATATTTTGTTCTACATACTGCTGTAATAATTGCCGCTGACACTTAACCACCTAAAATTAGACAAATGTGTTGTTTATTATAATGAATATTCAGTATGCATTTCTTAAATATAAATAATCACCAACTGATGATCTATCTGTAAAGTGTATAAGCAGCAATATTTTATTTAAAATAACTGCCAGAGTTTGGTAACAATTAAAGTTTCCTTTAACTTTAAAGAGAATATTTAAAGCATTCTCATGAATTGCTAATTTTGTAAATTTATACTGGATGTGTGAGCTTCTGTGTTTGGTGATGTTCAGCAGGTTTGAAGGCTACAGACAGTAAGTAGGTATTTATCTGAATATTGCTTATTTTAGCTCCTGTCATACATCCTTGCTATTAGCTGACTTGCTCCCATTTTATGTGGATCTCAGAGAATATTTGAGTAATATTTCAGATTTTTAGACTAATTACTTGATGCATACTCCCAACATTTAAAATGGTAAAGAGGGGCTGTCTGGAGTTCGTTTGTATACAAAAGAAAATATTTATTTTTCTTTTTTTGCTGCTGGGTCACATTATTAAATTGCTGTACCAACAACAGGGAAGCAACAAAAATAAAATTTATAAATAATTTGTTATTATTAATCACCTAATTAATAGGTTAAATATTCTCTAGACTTGTGCACGGGAACAAACATCAATTCTGACAGAATTTTGGTGTTGTTTTTGAAACATTCGTTTTCGGGCTTTGTTTTCCAACCATTTCACTGAAAGCAGCACCATCTCAAGGTTCAAGAAGAAATCCAGATGTGTTTTCTAAATACAGGACCACCACTTCCAGAAAAAGCAGCACTGCACCAATGATTACACAAATCCAGTAGCATGCTATGGGACTGAAGTTTTCCAAAAACGAGATGGCTTGATCACTGAGATTAAGGAAGGTGACAAGACAGCAGCAACAGTAGTAGTAAGGCACTGGGTAGACATTGGTGGGTAGACACACCCAGCCCCACAGGACAGATTAATAGGACAGTAAATTTTCCCCAAAATTAGAAACATATATAATAAAAAATTGATTGCTCAGAGCAAGGAAGGGGATTAAGCTGCAACAGAGGCACAGCCAAACAGACACATCTAGCAACTTGGTGGAGTACTGAATTTCCCCAATATTAAAAAAATTACAAGAATTGAAACCTCAGAGTAAGAAAAAGAGATTAAGCTGCAGCAGTAGTAGGGCATATGGCCTGGGCAGGCCGTGGCAGAAGAGAAACACATTCAGTCCCTTGGTGCAGGACTACATTTCCCCATAATTCAAAAAATGAAATGTACTGATCCTTCAAAGTAAGGAAAACAAGAGAGGCGCTGGACCAGGGCAAGCACTGGCAGACAGACACATGCATCCCCTTAGTGCAGGACTGAACATTGAAAACATTCCCTGATCCCTCAGAGAAAGTAATTGTCACTCAGAGTGAGGGAGGTAAAAAATGGAGCAGCACTAGAACCTCACTCAATTTGAATATTAAGTTCTGGGTAACCTAAATTGGAAAGACTGACTTTCAGAAAAGCCATCTGCTCTACCAGGTATGGGGAGTTGTGTTCTCTGGGGGTAGAGTATGTTAATTGTCATAGAGAAAAGCCTTTCACTTTGGGCACTGATGTGTAGGCTTAAAAGTAACTTCTGGGCCACTTCTTGTCCAAATAACTTGCCCTTAACCTATGGGCCACAGAGGGGGGGGAGTACTCTGGTGTGTCCATGATGGCTTTTATGAGACCTTTCATGTTCTCATGAGCCATCACAGACACCCCAGAGTACTCTATCAGTCTACCAATTGGCTTTTCCACCTCCACATGTAATTTGTTGCCTGGAAATGCCTAATTTTGCTCCAAGAAGCCATGCATTTTTTGGTTAGAATATGTAAGTAGAGGGATGAGTGGCACTGCTTTGGCTTAAATTCTCATCCGTCACATCCAGTGCCTGCCTGTGATCTAATCCATTGTACCAGCATCTTCCTATTATTTTTTTCCCATGATAGTATTTGTGATGGTTGTGATGGTGGTGTTGGTAGTGATGACAATGCATGTAGGGGAGCCAGTGGCAGAGTGGAAAGGGCAACACTTCTAACAGGGAAATTATGTGTCGCTTGACTCCACATCTGGCTCATAATCTAAATCCAGGTCATCATCATCAATGTTGTTGATGACCATATCCTTTTCTATATGAGCACAAGGCAGAAAAGGTCCACTCTTGGTGCAAGAGTAGACCTTCTCTCTTTTTCCTCACTTTCTTCTGTCTATCCTCTGACAGTGCCTAATCATCTTTGTTCCGGGGATTGCTGGCAATGGTTGCAGTACTGGTAGCACCAAAGGAGGTTGTGGGGGCACTGGTGGTGGTTTTCTTCTTTACAGTTTACAATCTATCTTAGCCCTGGATACCACCAAGTTCCCATCACATGACTCCTCAGTAGACATTTGAGTTAAATTAACTTCCAGTATAGTAGATGAGCAATAATTGAGCATCAATATCAGCTTCTGCTAACAGTAACTGTTACTGACTGCCTCACACTCCAACACCGGCTGTAACTGCTACTAACAAGTTCAAATGGTGTCAGCACGCATATATCTACTACTTGTCTCTTTCCCTTTGTAAATGCTGATTGGCCAGAATGAAAAACATAAATAATTTATATGTACCCTTCCACACACAGTCCCTTCCGACTTCCCACAGTCCCTCTCATAAAAGAGAGCCAAAAGCTGCTTGTATTAGTGGTGGCTAACCATGGTAAACAAATGGTCGAATCTTAATGAAATGTTGGTGCTTTTGAAATTAATTTTCAGTTGTTTTGTCAGGGGGACATACATTTATTTAAATAGCCAAATATCTGACACTTTGCACATACATTTCTTAGAATATAGGGTGAAACTTACCTTTTATTAAATCTAGTTTTACTTTGCACAATTCCGCATCAAAAGACTTTAGAATAACCTGACTTAATAGTCCTCAGCCACTTATATAGTTAGGTCATTCACCTTCAATTACATCTAGGAAGCAAAGATTCTCGTAGAGAACATTATTGTATCTAAACGGAATGGCAGTCACTGTTGCAGAAACTAAAATAAAAGAATGGGATTTATACAACATCCTGACTAACAAAATGTATAGGTCAAATTTATTGGACTTTTTCCCCTCTAATAGACATGTTGACATTTACAACATATACACTAAAATTACTTAAATTGTCTCAAAAATGTACTTCCCAAACTTTTGACTCGAAAAGATGCTGTCTTTAGCATTTCAAACCCATTGTCTAATATACAGAGAGATGATCATTAAATTGCACAAGACTTAACCGTGGCACTCACAAAAACACTCAAGTGTTCTTCTAGGTAATTCTTTCACTACATTCTGATTGACAGGCTGTCTAAACAAATTTGACATGTTCTAGATATCTTATTAAGAAGGCTTTCTTATTTGCTACAGCTGTATCTTATGAAAAGACAATACCATTGCTATCGTTAATGCTTGTATACAGTTTTTTAGACCTGAATTTTTAGAAGTTTAGTTTTATTTTTTATTATATATATATTTTTTTTAAAGTAGGAACCCTTTTCTCCAGATGATGATCAAACACATTATGTCATATATGTTCTAAATATTTAAGTACTTTATAGGGGAAAAACTTAAGAAACCACAATGAACATCACAGACAAAGACCCATATATACAAATATGCAATCATTAATCATGTTACCACTTTTCTTATAAGAATACGAATTGCTGTTCTGGTGAAATATTAACATTTGCTCTGTATTACTTGCTGAGTATTTTTTATGAACAATTTGAAAGTAGTACAAGTAAAGGAGGACTATCGCATCTGAGATAAATCCATAACTGAATGAAACCCCCAAAAACATCTACCCATTGGTATGTTTTATGTTCCATTGCAATTATACTATTTTTATTTCAGTTCTCAAAATCCCACACTCTATATTGCAATGGAATGCTTCTGGAGTAGAGCTGGCTCCGGTTTGGAGAAATATATTTATTTGATATTGGTATAAATGAGTGGTGAATCAATTTGTAGTTGAACACCCCACACCAACCCAAACCCACAACAACACACACGCTAGACCCCTGGCGATGCCGTTGAATTAGTATGGAGGAAATCACATTGGATGCTTTTTTATTGTTTTATTTTTGTTCAGCTGTGCACTTTTCTATGTTCCTTCTCTCCAATGGCGTAGCATGAAGTATTGTAGATGTGCATGTGGTAGTAACAGCTTAGAGGGACATTAACAGTCTTTTTTTGTTTACTTGGGCAATGTTGTTTTTTTCTTGTGTTGGGGATATACAATGGCTGTGTACTAAATTGTCCCTAGGTTAGTGGCCCTACATATTTTAATAGAGGGATGGGGGGCTGGCACCTTCCTCAACTTGTAAGGCCAGTATGTCTGTTGAAATAATAATATGAAATATGAAATAATAATATTCCAGTGGTTAGTGCCCTTTTATAGCATGTTTTAGATATTTATATTAGTTGTTGGCAATGTTTTAGAAGCCTATGTAAACTGTCCAGGTCTTATCACATGGTATACCTGAAAATGAATACCCTCAGCGATCTTCCTCTAATGTTGGTATACTCTGAATTAAGAGGCAGCTTTATCTGTAATTCATTTTAAACTAAAGGTTCATAATCTGCCCATAACATGCGGTAGATGAAAGCTGCAGGATTTTTATCTGTCCCTTGGGAAAAGGTGTGTTGGGGTGTTGGGAAGGCTAGACCCAAGACAGTGTACATTAAAAGATTTGTAGAAGAGCAAAATAAATGATGATTAAAAATCTCCAATGGATTCTGGGATGACCTTTGTGAAATATGACTAATAATTTCACACATCCAGAAAAATGTATTTTTGAAAGAAAAAATGATCACTGTTGCTATATTGTAATTTTATACATAATTGTAGTGACTTGCAAATATTTTTTTAAAAAAAAATGGAAAGAAAACCCTGCCTCCTGATGGTGGTACTACATTTTCTTGAATGCCTGTCTTAGAGACGGTCTGTCACCAACAGCTTATTCTACTAAGGGGTAGAAATCCCAAAGCTTCTATTTTTTCTTCCATGTTGCTCACCACCTCCAGTAAATCAATTACTTAAATCAATTACTGCAGGGAAGCACTTTGTAGTTTTTGGTCAGCAATATGTAAAAATGTGATGTGCTCAGAAAAAAAAACAGTGTGCCAACCAGGGGCGGGCTGGGCCGGGGGGGCAATTGCCAGGCCGCCCAAAATCTAATCTAAACGGTTGCTGGGTGCTGATGCCGCAGGGCGGCGCTACTTTAATACTTTTTAAAAAAAATTTAATATGGCAAGCCGGATCCCACTGTCACCTCTGTCCCCTTTCAGCCCCCATGTCATTGCCGTCCCCATTCAGCTCCCCAGTGCCACCTCAGTCCCCAGAGCCACCGAGAGCTTTCAGCCCCCCAATTGTCATTTGCTGTTCCCTATTCACTTCCCCAGTGTACACTAGTTAGTCCATCAGCCCCTCCCAGTGTCACCTCGGTCCCCTTTCAGCCCCCCCATGTCATTGCTGTTCCCATTCAGCTCTTCATTGTCAGCTCTGTCCCCAATCAGCCCACTTTAAGGTATGATCCTGGTAGGGTACTCATATTAGCCTTTACAATTCCCCTGCTGCTGTGTACTTGTCAGGGTCCGCGTCTGGGTCTGGCAACCTGACGCGGCAACTTACCTGGGTGCCCGCTACCGAGTCCGGTACAATGTCATCTGCCTCCTCCACTGTCCGTCCGGCTTCTGCTAGGTGCGCGCGCGTCCCGTTGCAACTTCACGATTCCGAGATATCACACTCAGGGGCGGAACTTCCCCCGAGCGGCAAGTTTAAAACCGAGCACTGAGCTTTGCTCAGTACTCAGTTATCTGAGTACTCACTGAGCTTTGCTCAGTACTCAGTTATTGTGCTTCCTTGCTACATCCTGAGTGCGTGTTTCCTATTTGATATATATCCGTGTACCTACTTGGCTTCCCTCTGACTTCGCTCCTGCCTGACCCTTATCTGCTAAACGGCTCATGGTTTTTTCGTGTACCTACCTGGCTTCCCTCTGACTTCCATCCTGCCTGACCCTTATCTTCTAACCGGCTTGTGTTTTTTTTCGTGTACCTACCTGGCTTCCCTCTGACTTTGCTACCGCCTGACCCTTTTGTACCTCGCCGTCCGCTCGTGTACCGTACCTCGGCTTGTGTCCTGACTCTGTGTGGGCCTTATCTACTAGTGCCTCTTTCTGCATATTGAGCTCCGTTACCCTCATTATCATCCTGCTGGATTGTTCCTGACAGTACTATACTTCCCATAATCCTCAGCCAGTATCATGGGGGACATTTAACTGGCTGAGCATCAGGGGGCATTAGGTTTTGCTTTTTTTTACCATCCTTTGTTGCTATTAAATTTACTTATGTTAAACCACATTTGAATCATATTTGTATTTTCATAATCAATATGCGTTAGAAAATCAGGAAAACATGGGCGTGTATGGTGGGCTGATTCGGTGGCACAATGACTTGACTTGCCCCCCAGGCCTTAGGCCACCAGCCCTCCCCTAGTGCCAACCCTATCCAGCACTGATCTCTATGGTTGGACCCAACTGCTGCTGTGCAGTGGAGCAATTCACACGTCTTTGTTACATGCAAAGGGGCACAGAAATATTTTTGTTTATTTTTGTGTTTTTGCTGTCATGAGGATACTAAAATTCAATGGGTCTCTATAAATGTCTTCTGCAGCTTTTGCCAGGCCACTGCTAAAAATCAGCACTTGTCACACTAGTGAGCTCAATTGGGTAAATTGCAACCTCAGACTGAAACAAACCCTATTGAAAAAAAACTTTAAAAACACAAATGTTCAATCAAATAAATACAGATATGGTAGTTTTACTTTCCCAGGCATAGACTCTCACCCCACCTCTTAACGGTTTCACGCCCTATCATAAAACACAACTTTTTTACAGCAACTTTTTACAAATAGCATGTCTGGCTATTAAATTAGTGTAAATGGACAATGAAACTTTTGACTTCTGTGCTACTGTAAACTAAATGAAGTCATTCTTTTGCTGAGACATGAAACCCTAGTCAAGGATTTTCTTCCAATTTTCTACTTGTCACCATTTCAGTTTTTCCAATTTAGATAATTTGTTGTCAAAAGAGGTCAGAATGTGGCTGTAGATGCTATAGATCTTTATGCTAAGTAGTCATCTATGCTTCTCTCTTTCGTTTGGTACTAGTGGCCTTGTGTGCTTTTGGTGACCATGATGAGAAAGGCTATAAAGCGAAAGTGATATACAGTCAGCTATCTTACATTTATTAGTACACTAAGAGAATATATTTAAATATTTAAATTAATATATTTTTGAAAGCATTCATACTTTACAACCTTGCATCTAAAGCAAAGTGTAATCACACAAATATTGATTTTATTTAGATGTTTTTCCCTGTTCACTCACTTTGCATTTTGTTAAATGATAAAAATATTTAACAGGTCTATTTCTAAAACCATTTTTTTCCCCAAATGCCTAAAGCTTTTTCACAGTGCTATATATACATACTATATATATGTGTGTGTGATATGTAGTTGGAGACATTTATTACCAGTGAGATAAAGCGAGAATGTATAAAAAAAAAATTATACGACTCAAATTTGTTTTAACTGGGCAGCATAGTTCCTGTTTTGAGGGAAGGGAACCTAGTGTTCTTCAATTGTTGATTAATGCCTATTGAGTAATTCAAGACAATTCATGTAGCTGGAAAAGCTTATACAAGTTGAAATAAATGGAGATTTATTTGTAGATTCCTTTTATAGGCAGCTTTTTTGTTTAATAAGACCTTGCAAATTGGAAAGCATTCTTTGTAATTGTGAATACTGAAATTCAAATTAGAGACAGTAAGGAGTACCGTATTTGCTCGATTATAAGACGAGGTTTTTTCAAGAGCAAATGCTCTGAAAAATACCCCTCGTCTTATAATCGGGGTCGTCTTCTAATCAGACCCAAAAAATAAGTCTGCTGGGGCCATGCTGCTTACCGATAGCGAGCAGCGTCTCTTCTGTTAGAAGCAGGAGGACAGGAAGCTTGCAGCTTCCTCACAGAACTCTATCTCCCCCCTCCCTTCTCTGGGGGCGGGGCCAGAGAAGTTGCTTGTACAGCCGGTCCCCTGCAGAAGTCTTCGAGTGAGAGATCTGCAGTTCAGGTAAGGGGGTGGGGGAGGGTTTTTGATGTGTGATTATGTATGTTTAATGTGTGAAGTAGGTGTGATTAATGGAATGAATGAGTATTTAAATGTGAATGTGTGTTTTTGTGTGATAGCAATGGATGTGTAAGGGGGGTGGGGTAGCATGGCATAGGGAGGCTGTAATCCCACTACTATCATCCCCAGGTCCCAGCATGTACTGGCTGCCTTGGATTGATAGGAGTGTGATTGCTGTTAGCAGTTTGATATATATAATCACACTCCTATCAAGCCAAGGCAGCCAGTACATGCTGGGTTAAAAGGCATATCATGGGGCTGAGTGGCATATAGGGGGTTAAAATGCATTTCTGGACCTCCAGAAATGCATTTTAACCCCCTATATGCCACTCAGCCCCATGATATGCCTATATACCTCCAGAAATGCATTTTAACCCCCTATATGCCACTCAGCCCCATGATATGCCTTTTAACCCCCTATATGCCAGAGTGGCATATAGGGGTATAAGGCATATCATGGGGAAGAGGGGCATATAGGGGGTTAAAAGGCACATCATGGGGCAGAGTGGCAAATAGGGGGGTATAAAGCATTTCTGGGGGAGGTGTGGCAAATAAAAGGAAATTTAAAATTTTTTTTTCTCAATCATAGCTTATTAAATATGAAAAAATAATTTACATGAATTAATATTTACTGGTAAAACCTTTTTCCTATAGGGTAGTCTTATATTC
>VKOC01024459.1:0-46838 GCA_009364415.1 Spea multiplicata | reverse complement strand
AAAAATGTATGATTTGATGGGGTATATTGAATTGACTGGGTCCAAAGATGGCATGGACACAAACTGACCAAATGTCAAAATCAAAAGAAAAAAATATATGGTTTCATGGGGTAAATTCAATTAGCCATCTACATAGGGGCAGCAGGACCAGATGTCAAAGTACCAAGTTGAAAAATGCTAATTTCCCAAATGTGGAATCTTACCTTCCAAACAACCCAACAAACCCATGAATGAGTAGAATCACTGAAATGGGGAGAAGTTGCGGAACACATACTGGGAGGGGGGTTGGAAGTACCATATTCCAGGGGCTCTAAATTTGTACCTGAAGTTAAACATTTTTTTTAAAAAAAACTACTTACTGCAAATGGGCCTAAAGTGGCGCTGGTCCATGTTTCTGCCATGGGTTGGCAATTCAAGAATGGAATGCACATAACATATTTAAAAGCTGGGGATTAGACATTACTCAACAAGATTGTTTCCTAAAAGCTTTGTCTCTAGGGTGGTGGGATACTTCGCGGACAGAGACTGGTCCAATCCTTTGGACGTGATTATCATACAATCCTCTACTGTATCATACTCTACTACGTTGTTATACGCCTTGCTTAATTCCTAGACAAATCCCAGGCGCCAGAGAATATTGTCCTGGCGCCTAGGTTTTGTCAGCCTCTTACATCCAGAAAAAATTGTGGATGTAAGAGGCTGAGTCACCACACGGGGGCGCTGCTGCTGTCTGCCCAGGAGTCTGGGCAGACAGCACAGCCACTCAGAACCCGCCCCCGAGCCCGAGATCCCTCCCACGGAGTGATCCTGTAGGCTGAAAACGCGGTTGCTGCAAAACCCCACAAAAGTGTGGGGACCGGACCCAACACCCCCCAGCTGCCTGATTGCTCCATGAGAGGCTCCATGTACGGGGCTCTGCTGCTGGTGGTCTGCCTGGAAGCCCAGGCAGACCAGCAACAGCAAAAACGAGCCCCCCCACAAGCCCTTTGATGATTCCTGTAGGCATGGAAGCCTACAGCAGTCATCAGAGAGACTCCCCCTGCAATGGCTGGTCTATAGACCAGCAATTGCGTCCCAGCTGCCAGAGGCAGCTTCAGGGACAGGGGAGAGGGTTCCTTTGCAGGGGTTAACATCTGTCCCCACAAGCTTGTGGGGACTAAATATCATTCAATGCTGTGCTCCAATGGAACATCAGCATTGAAAGAGTTAAAAAAAAAAAAAAAAAACAGCACTGACCTGAAAGTCCAGGTGCTTCCAGGCAAATGCTGTGAGTTTAGTAAGTGGGCTGATGATGATCAGATCACTCCTGACCAACTGTTAGTTTAAAAAAATCCTTTTTTACCTGGCGCCTGGATTCACAACAAATTTGTCAAGCCCTAGCCTAAAGGCCTACATACCTGCTTGACTCTCATCCTAACCATTGAACCGACTGATATTGGAAAGTATACTGCTAAAATGCATAAGTTATTACCATCAGCTACCTATAATGAGATGAATCCTAAATTGGGGCACTATGCTTATGTCTCTCTGCAGCACTGTATCGGTGTGTCGATTTGTATTACTGCCTTTGGTCCTGTTCGGTCATCATAACATTGTGGGGAGAGCCGAGGGGGCACTCTTTGGGCCTTGGATGCCCAGCGAAGACAATTACTCCAAAAATGGTGATTCTGGTTGTCACCCAGAAACCTTTCCCTACATGCAGTAAACTTACAAACATCATTTTTGCAGCAGCAAGAAAAACTATATTCCATCAATAGATACACGACACTCCTGCGACATTTGGCCTTTTTAAGACTAAACTTTATCACTTGTTTATCTTGTTGTGTTAAAGATTGGAAAGCCAAAAACGGAGAAGGTGATTACACATTGTACCACATTGTCTCGATCTGTTGTATCCATGATAAAGCATGGCATTTTGCTTGTGTTACATGGCAATGTTTCCCACGTATTTAATGTGTCTTCTGAATATACAGTTAAAAAAGGAAATACTACCACAACAAGAGCCTTAAGCTAGAGGGCAAAGGTTTAAAAGTAATAGTGGGGGGGGTACTTTACTGAGAGGGTAGTGGGTGTATAGAATAGCCTTCCAACAAAAGTGGTAGAGGTTAATACAGTGAAGGAGTTTAAAAAAGCACTGGATAGGCATTATGCTAAGTCGGATATAAGATATGGCCAGAGACTAAGGAAATTATTCAGAGGTTGGTAAAACTAAATGGGCCAAATTATTCTTATTTGCCATCACTTTCTATGTTTCTATGTTTCTAACCTGTTGTGAGAACAGGGAAGGAGCCATATTTTTCAAAAACTACTTTGATAATTAAGCTTGATGGTCTTTAGACTTTGTTACAGTGGCACGTATGGAAAAGCTATTGAAATAATCAAGAAGATATGGCTAAGATTGAATGCACTTGTATGGAGAAGACATCACATGCTACTGGAGTAAAGAAGCATGGAGGTCTTAACCTTTCCAATGAGTTAGTACATTAAGAGTACTGGCCAATGACCGTTTGTTTCATTTAAGGGAAGCTAGTTCATTTAGATTTTATTACTGGATTTGCATGGTTTTGCTCATTGCATTCTGGTAAAGTCGGCTGAAGGTTATTAATCCAAATGCATACCCTGCTGGCAGGCTCACGAGGCACTTCATTTCCATTCCATGTTGCTACATGTTTCGCCAATTGTAAAGATAGATAGAGATAAACTTATAGTAAATTAGACATGTTTCCATCCCTATTTGCTTCCACCTTGCAGCATTAGTTATTCCTGCTCAGTGTGTGGTTCCATAGACAGCTAAGGTGCTGCTGGTATAGATGGTGTGGAAGGGACCAGCCCAGTATAGTCTACCTTCACTTAATCTTTCATACAGAACTGGTGCTTTGTGCCATGTAGAACATACTGATTTGTAGCCATAAGTACTATTATTTCAGCTATTTATTTATTTTCAGCTATGATATCATTATACCAAATACATGCTCCTTTACTAGGTAGGTTTAGCAAATTTATAAAGAGGGTTGCAAAATAGATTTCCCATTCACTGTTGCAAAGTGGATGTAGTTATGATCACCTTACCAGTGCCTAAAATGAAAAATTAAACCGGTGCTTTATATGAAGTGTACGTCAAATAAAATGCATCCATGCAGGTTTTGGTGACTTTATTATAAAATATATATAAATGGAAGTTTATAGATAGGAAAACCGAGGATTTTGTTGGAATCTGGAAAATAAATCTTAGGTCTAAGCTTACAATGGGGAGATTCACAGACTCAGCATTCGCACAATATACAGAATTTTACATATTACATAAAGTATTTCAATAAATAGAATAACGAACATGTGAATGACACACAGCACAAAAACATGCAAAGATTACTACATGATCAAGCATGCTCATTAGAGAAGCAACTATTTTTGCTACACTTTATGATCCCTTTGTTTTCCAAGTGACGTGATGTATTATTCTGAGTCAATTCAGTCCTTCGTTTTACAAAGTGAAGTCATTGAGTTTTAACTTCTCTTCTGCAAAATCCCACTTTAGTGAAGAAGCCACAGCCGTCTGTCTGTATATTGTAACACTGAGTGCAAAAAGAATGCATGTATTATTTCCTAGAATTCCCTTTAATAAACCCCTACGTCCTTTATAAATTTATTATTTTAGTATACAGAGCCAGTGCAATATGTTAATCATCTGAGAAATACTGCACAATGGAAGCAGTTATTTTTCTTTAACTCTTCACTTTTACATAAACTTGGAATGTAATCTTGGAAAGTAATCTACTGCATGATGGTACAGACATGGTGCTAATGCAAGGAATGTCAGGCGGCAGATTATGACATCAGATTTAAAACACTGGCCTCTACCAGTTTGCATAGACTCCTGAAAAAGACGATATGAAATCCAGAAAAATGATCAGAATAGATGCTCTAAATGGGTCTCATCTGCTGTCAAATTATAAGCTTCTAGAATAATGCACCACTATATACACAATATTATTACCTCAGAATAATACACCACTATATACACAATATTATTATCTCAGAATAATACACCACTAATACACATTATTATTAGCCTCAGAATAATAACCACTATATAACAAATATTTTTCTCCTCAGACATAATACGCCATATATACAAATATTATTCCTGCAGAATAATACACACTATATACACAATATTGATATCTCAGAATAATACACCACTATATACACAATATTATTATCTCAGAATAATACACCACTATATGTTTAGTAATAAATACATGGAATTTTTTTTAAAGTCAGGTAACCCAACCAAGAACAAAGAAAAATGTTTTAAAAATGAAAAGAATAAAAAACAGATTGTGCTTAGAACCGAGTAAATAGAAAGCTCGGCGACAATTTGTACAAGACTAAGAGAGCTTTTGTAGAAAAAAAAGAACATTAAAAAATGAGTATTATACAAATATACACCTGTTTTCTTGTAAGGTAGAAAGTTAAATACATTTCTGTTTGTAGATTTCCAAGCAAGTTGCATAAGGGGACTTATGGCACACAGCTGGACTACTGTCAGGAAAGAACTACCATAAGACTTATGACTTCTTATTTGCCAGTCCCAGACTAAATATATTTAGTAAGAACTCAATACACATTCTGACAACTAAAAAGAAAAAATGGAATTGTGTATTTTGTGGTCCAGACTTCGACCATTAAACACTCTCTCACCCTTTAATGAAATACCTGCAATTCCATATTATTTATAGAGGATGTTCCCAATCTTATTTTTTTAAATGGGGGATTTTTTTCTCAATCGGTGCCATTTCATTAGACTAACCCACCAATATATAGTCATCCAAACAGGCAGACTGTTCTAAGAGCCACTGACTCAAACTCAACCACACAACCAGAAACTAAAACACATACCAGCTTTCTTTCACACTCATTTGAACTAACAAAGACATTTGTAAACCATACACATGGCTCTTCACAACTGCAAACCACAGCCAAACCTACCATTCTCAGCAACATACATGTACATATTCATACACGTATTCATGCACACGATGCCTTGTGCAACGTACCTGGGCACTACTGTTATTCAGAGACAGAATGGATTGTCCGCCCCTTCACTGATCTAGGCTGCAAATTCAGCCAGACCTGGCATAACTCTTGTAATTTCAGGCCTTGAGTATTTTTTCAATGAATGCATAGATAAAGAAATAATTAAGGAATAGTCTGAATTTCTTTTGGTGCAGTCTTTGGGTCACTGTGTCCTTTACTAATGACAGAGACCTACATTTGGTGATAGATATTCTACCAAGGAATCTCAACCTGTTAGCTCCCAAATGACGGTGTGTGTGACCCAAATGTAGAACTTCTATGTCAGCAACCTACAGATTTCCCTGCATTGTCCTTCATACCCTCTTCATTAAACAAGTGAACAATGGATGTCACGCAAGGGGTGGCCTTGCCGACATCCATGTGATGTTCATACCTCCATTTTCTCACTCAGTAGAGAGTTTTTTTCCAGAATGATTAAATTATTACATGGAGATATATATATATATATATGTATATCCTTTTAACTGTAGCATGCTGTATGTATTTCTGTGGCAGAAGACTTGTGAAATTCACCAATGACATCACTAAGTTATCAAATTAATGACTGGTGTTTTTTTTCAATGTTTTTCTTTTATTTGCCAAATTCTCATTTTATCAAGCACTGCAACCTCTTGTTTTGTACCCTAATATAAATTGCACAAACACAGCTCCAAAATGTTATACACATTCACACTGTAACTGTTAATATGCAGCATGTGACATCATATACAAGATCTTGTATGGATATCATGCCATGGAATTATACTGTACATTAGTGGCCCATTTGCACAACAGGTACATGGAAGCTGTTATACTGAGAGCACTGTAAAATATACTTTTAAAGCATGTTACACGTACAATCGGCTTCATATGTAACAGCCTTTGTTACCAATACAGCAGGATGCTTGCATTACAGTTTTTATGTAAGGAATAAAACAGAGGCTATCTAATCGGGGTTAATCTAAATTAAAAAGATTAATACTGGTGTCTCTGTACAATGTATTGTGCATCTATTAACAATAGTTACCTTTTTAAATAAGAGTTTGCTAAAACAGTAGTATTGCATCATCTTGGTGAACCCCACCAGCGGAATGCATTGAATATACCCCATGTGTGGCATACTGTAGTGTACACTGCACTGTAGCATGAAACGTAGTTATTATTCTTTATATATAATCATGTACATGCCTGGTTTGCCTTTGAACTATTATAAAGGCTACGCAGCAATCTATATATTTTGCTTACAAATGAAAAATGATTGTATTTCAAACATCATTTTAAAGACCATATATGTGATATCTAAGCCAGCAACCACAATGGTCTACATTGCATTCCAATGAACCAACATCAGATATTATTTCACTATTCAGTGAAAAAAAATGATGATTGGAACGTGGGCTCTGAAACAATAGCATCGTCCTGATAAGAGTCAAAAATGCGTGACACAATCTGCGCTAACTCCACCGGCTCTGGCTATTCCTCTGCTTTCTCTCTGGCTTTCGTGGCATCTTTATAAAAGACGGGAGCTCCCTGAGTGCATGAACTAAAGTCACTTTGAGTTCTTCCATCACATCCGGCAGATGAGCTCATCAATTGAAACCTAGCTGGCTCTGACTAAATTCATGTGTGAAATATATAATATATATAGGTGAATTAGAATTCCTGCTATATTAAAAATAGGCTCTTTCTTTAAGTGTGCAATTCTCTAGAAATCAGAAACTGAAGGCCTTGAAAATAGCAGCTGTCAAACTCACCACATCAACAGGAAACATGCATTTTTTTCATTTAATCATATTTTGGTACACTGATGCAATGCATCTTGTTTTCCAAAATGTATGATTTGCTTAATTTGAAATTATTGCTGACAACACTGTTGTTGTGTTAAATAAATATTAAATATTGTGTTAAAGTCTGTTAAGAACTATATCCTTTATTGGGTTACTCAGGTGACATGTTAAATGACTACTATCGTCATGAAGTGAATCAGTGATTGGTCACTATGTAAGCAATTATGAAAAAAGCTACTTAATCCGATTTAAAAAATGACTGGTAGGAAAAGACAGAACTGATTAACTATTACAGAGGTGGCTAAAAAATGAAGAAATGAGAACCTCCATTTTAGCTATGATTTAAATCACATGTTGTATCGTATTAATCATTTGTTTCCAACTTAACCTGTAAATAAATAATCAACTTCAGGCATATGTAAACATGAAATAATGCTTCTGTGAACACACAACATGTAATCAAAAGACGTTAAACACATCACAAGAACATTTACATATACTATGTATCAAATGAAATCTCTGGAATAAAAAGTATAATTAGAACGCATTGTTACTGCATGTAAATTAAATCATTTCCAAATGGCACAATAAGACAAATATGTGCTAAATACCATCAACTCCAATCTCCCAACGGAATTGGTTAAATCATTTTTTCCAAATTAGGGTTTAGTTAAGATGATAAAATATAAGATGCAAAAAAGTTGTTAATATTCTATTTTTGTTACTTATTGTTTAAAACATTTGATCACATTCATCTTCCTGAGCCAATAAATGGTTAATTCCTCTGTTTCAGCACATTGCACTTTATAAATGGTGTTCTGAATAGTGTTAAATGAATAAATAGGATATTTTCGCTGCATTACCTGTCTTGTACGAAGGGACTAAACGAGAAATGGGGCCGGATCTCCTAAGGAGCTGTCCATTCAGCACCACGTTCGTAAGGCCAGCAGCGCTACCGAGCCATCAAGAGACCGGATCCAAGGAGCTGTTCATTCAGCACCCTCTGTCTCAAGACCCTGCCTAACATATTGGATGTGAGCCAAAGGTCACAAATACACTTCAAGAACATTTCAAGAAATACTCATAATAATGATTATGATAAAGGTGTCATGGTGGCCATATACTGCGAATACAGCACGTGTCTAATGTCCAGCTGATTGTCCCCTAAACCCGACGCTTACATTATTAGGCTTGTTCTAAAGAGGAGTAATATGCTGTAATTTAGGTAATAAGAAGATCTACTGCTGAGGGGTGTATAGGAGGATTCCGTAAGTCTCACCGCTGCCAGATTATGTGCACAACTTGCACAATGCACCACTACGATGATTCTGCCTCAGCACATGCCTTAGCCCAGCCCGGGACACGCGTGGCATTCCCCGCGAATAAAGTGAGAGCATCCGTTACCAAAGCTGCTTTCACTGCCATAGTCATCTGATAAAACGTAATACAATCCAGCATCCAATTTGCAGACGGGAAACCCGATCTCTGTACATATAGGCGATCGTTAAAGAACGCCGGGCCACAGGCTTCATAAGAAGAAGGAAAAAAAATGCTGCAGTGTACAGGGGCAGGTTACATCCAGCATGCTGAGGCAGATAGGAGAGCTCCTGCACATCTACACTGCAAAACTCACCGCCCCGAGCCTTCCGCGATCCCACCGACAGCGAAAGAATAGATCGCACCGGTACTAAAAAAGCAGCACACCGTACAATGAGCACTAAAAACACACATACTTGCACAGTAAGCAGAATTGTACACCTACCACACCCGCATAGCTGCCAACATCCGGGGGTAAAAAAAAAAACTGGGGAGTCCCTGCTTCAAACTCTGGCAGAAGAACAGGACCTCCTTCCAGGATTTTATGGAGCTGATCAAACCCCTTTAGTGTCCACCCCCCCTGCACATACATCCCTCCCCATACATACAGTGCATAGTTCACATGTAAGGGAGGGGCACGGGACCAAAAGTGATGACACCTTATTCATTTTATAACCGCATCGTTTGTGGCGGGGTGAGACTGGTGCCTGTGCCCGTGACACTTCAAAGTGAGTTAGGGTCACGGGAATCCCTAAGAGCTGCATGCGCTATCCCCCACACCGGCAAGGAGGCCATGGGCTCCCGGAGCTGGGGGTACAGTGAGAGATACTAGAAAATTGGGGTGCCTGAAGCCCTGAACCCCACGCGCAGCAGGCAGACACAGGGGCTAAAGAGGGTGACGATGGGGCAGGTGAATGGCCTCTCCACGGGATAAAGCTAGAGGCAGTTTGATGACCGGTGTCCCTTCGGGATGGCATATGGCGCCCCAATCCAAGCTAGAGAAAGTTAACCGGTAGTAATGTCTCTGCGGCAAAGAGCACTTGCTTCAGCCGTGTCTACCCTCCCCCACCGCGGGCCCTAAGTAGAAGCAGCCGCCACTCCACCACAGACCCTACCACAAGCCCATGTTCAGCTAATGACTGGTGTCTGAGTACTTCCCCCCGGTCCGTGTCCCGCGAACGGCCGTTTTGTTAGTTTAGCAGCCCCTCGTACTTACTTTGTCGGTTTCTAGCGGGAGTCCCTGCAGGCGCCGCCGGACTGCAGAGGTGGGGAGGCTGCAGCAGGAGGAACTGCGGCCGTCGCCATCTTGGAGCCTCCGCAGCGCGCGCCGGCCCCGTGCATAACTGATGACTCTCAGCATAATGCTGGGGAGCGTGGTGAAAGAGCGCGCGCACTGCTCCCCGCACACACAGGGGAGACGGAGGGTTGGGGACAGTCATACACTTACTGCTCTCCACAGCTGGGGTTTCCAGGTAGTTCAGGTACGCTGGTAGTTCATAACAGGTGCAAACGCATGTCAGTGGGTGATACATGTGTCACATATAGACAGTGACCGCCACAGTATAAGCAACCATCATGTTTGACAGGTGTCATGTGACATAAGGTACATTTACATGCAAAAATCATGATTTGGGTACAAAAGTTTTTTTACATACCATATGCCAAGGAAAGTACTATCCAATAATTATTTTCCATCTTTAAAATGTGCAAAGGTATGTATAAAATAGTATGTCAAAAATGGTAATAGATTCAAATTCCAAGTAGGTTTTATTTGCCTTCTCATGCCTCACATGGCACAGACTGAGTTTAGCACCAAGTATTGTAAGCACCTTTTCAACACGCGTGCACCTGTACATACACACACACTGGCCACTTTATTAGGTACACCTTGCTAGTACCGGGTCGGACCCCCTTTTGCCTTCAGAACCGCTTTTGTTCTCCGAGGCATACTTTCTACAAGGTGCTGGAAACATTTCTTAGAGATTTTGGTCCATATGGCATCACACAGTTGTTGCAGATTTGTCGGCTGCACATCCATGATGTGAATCTCCCGTTCCACCACATCCCAAAGGTGCTCTATTGGATTGAGATTTGTACAACATAATAATGCATCATGGGGGGAGGGGAAATTAAATTAAAACAATGGCAGTCACTCCCTGGTGGCAGATCCTGGCTGTCTGCCAGAGATAATCCCCTCAGCCAGTGATGGGATGATATACTGCTGGGGGTAGCCACAGAAGCCTTTACAAACCCAGGGCCCATAGTCAATAGGGAGGAGGCTGGCAGTCAGGCCTCTCCAGTGGCCCCAGTGATGGAAGGTTCCGTCACATATTCCATTGTCCAATTTTGGTGAGCCTGTGCGAATTGTAGCCTCAGTTTCCGGTTCTTAGCTGACAGGAGTGGCACCCAGTAGGCTGTAGGCCATCTGCTTCAAGGTTCGACGTGTTGTGTGTTCAGAGATGTATTCTGCATACCTTGCTTGTAACAAGTTGTTATTTGAGTTACTGTTGCCTTTCTGTCATCTCGAACCAGTCTGCCCTTTCTCCTCTGACATCAAAAAGGCATTTTCGTCCACACATCTGCCGCTTACTGGATATTTTCTCTTTTTCTGACCATTCTTTGTAAACCATAGAGATGGTTGTGCGTGAAAATCCCAGTAGATCAGCAGTTTCTGAAATACTCAGACCAGCCCATCTGGCACCAACAACCATGCCATGTTCAAAGTCACTTCAGTTCCCTTTCTTCCCCATTCTGATGCTCGGTTTGAACTTAATCATAGCTACATGCCTAAAGACATTGAGTTGCTGCAATGTGATTGGCTGATTTTCTATTTGTGTTAACAAGGAATTGAACAGGTGTACCTAATAAAGTAGACAGTGAGTGTATACAGGATGTTAAATAACCATTTAATCAATGTCTATACCCTTGAAGAACAATATTGCAAATCCCATACTGTGCTCTGAAAGTATAAACTTGTGTAATTTTTGGGTTCCAGATCTCGGTGAATGATGGTGAACATACTGAATGACATCAATAAGATGTGGATCAATCAGACTTGCATCAATGTATATAGGGAAGTAAGAGAGCTTTGTTAACATTCTATTCCAACAGCCTAAGGGCTGGGAAAGAACACACCGACTACTGACATGCAAGCTTGTGCCGAAAAGTTTTGGACTCTCTACACTCATTACAGGTGTTATCTCAGCACTCCACACTGATCTAATCTAAAATATAATAAGATAATAATATAGTAAACAAAAATAACAATGATAGTGTCACGTACAAGTAGTTAGGAGACACCGTGGTCAGGTAGGACTCCAGGACAGAACAAGCCGAGGTCAGGTTTCCGGAGAGCAGGATAGTCATATAACGTAGCCGAGGTCAGGAATCAGGAAATCAACGAAGTCAGACAAGCCGGGATCATACACGAGAATACGGAATCAAAAACGCTATCTGGGTACTACCACAGGGCATAGACAACCAACAGAAGGGAATGTCAGACAGAACTGAGGAGGTTTAAATAGGAACCGCAGAGGAAGTTCAAATCTCCCTCCAAACCTCATGACGTCACTTCCAATGTCCGGGAATCGCCACTATCATGATTGTGGCGCAATCTCCCCTCATATATGCCTGCAGTTTGGGAGTTTGCCACTAGAGGGATGCCGTGTTCCAGGAGGTCTGCCTCTCCTGCGCGGCAGTTCAGAAGACGACGGCGGAAGCGGCACCGCGTTGGAGGGCGGCCTCCCTCTCCTGTGAGGCGGCTGCTGCGCTGGTAGCCGTGCGTTGGAGGGGGGTCTTCCTCTCCTGCGTGGCGGCTCTGGTGGCCGTGCGTTGGAGGGTGGTCTCCCTCTCGTGCGTTGGAGGGGGTCTCCCTCTCCCGCGTGGCGGCTCCGGTGGCCGTGCGTTGGAGCGGGGTCTCCCTCTCCTGCGTGGCGGCTCCGGTGGCCATGTGTTGGAGCGGGGTCTCCCTCTCCTGCGTGACGGCTGCAGAGGCAACGTGGGAGCCAGGGGCAGGTAAGTAACAGGTGGTTTTCAGTGTTGTATATGGTTAATATACTAGCTTGTATGTTACATTAACAGTTTTAAATCCAATAAAACCATTTCTACTTATTTTGTTTACTGGCTAAAAATTGCATGCAGAATACATTAGGGTCATTCTGTTACTTTTGGGGAGATTTGACTAGCTAGTTATCATATTACCCAAAATCAAAATGCATAGGTGATTTTATTTGTGAATTGACAATTAAGTGTCCCCAAGAAAAATGATGAATGAAACAAATGTTACATGATGAAAAAATATTTCTGGGAAGGGTCTGGGCTTTCAACAACATATGAATTATTTTTTCTAATGATATTATTTGCAAAATTGTTAAATTTAGCAGAGTAGGTGGAACAGCATCTTTAAAGATTTTTTAAAAAAATTCCAAGCACTGGACAAACAAAGACATCAGATATATTACATCAAGCTGTAGATGCAAATTAATTTCTTAGACATTTGGTACCCAGAAACTGTACGATGTATTTATTACAAAGGGTTTGACAGCATTCAACAACTAGAATTTTAAAACACCAGTTCTTACTGTAATAGTAGCAAAAAATACATCTGCTTCACAGATTACACGAACAAGTTCAAAATACACTATTTATTACTATGCAATAAGCTCATGTGGTCTCAGACAAACTCTAGCTGGCTATGCAATGCAATGTATAGCACATAATAAAATAAGTAGTCATTATTGTATATATGTGAATAGCCTGGACTGGCCATCTGACACATTGGGCAGCAGATTGGCTGCTGCAGTGCACAGATACTGCAGGATTTAACAGTCCACATATTGCATGAGCGTAAAAGCATAATGTATGGCTGCCTATATTCAGCCACACTTACTTCATTTGGTGTCCACTGGTATTAAAGTGCCAGAGCAGCCTAGTAAATCCCTAGTCCGGCCCTGGATGTTACAGGCTACAGAGGGGTTGTGTTCCAGCTCCTTCACTTCACTATTAATTATGAAGGGACAACCCCAAATGTGCATCTCCTGGCCCTGTATAATGTATTAATCAGTGCGATTTCTTGTAATAATTATAATTAAAATCATAACTTTCCTGCAAACCTTCTTGACAAATCTCTCTTTAGTTAATAAACTGCAATGTCAGCTACCATGATCCTCATCAATGGGGGGAAAAATCAGGCATAAACCTAATTGCCTCATACACATTTGAATTGGACATTTCAGCCTTGAGATATTTGAATTTAAGATTGTTCCAGTACCAAATCCAGATGATTTCTATCCTCAGTGCATAGTACTGAGGTCCCTGTATTTTCTGTATTGACCTATGAGTGTTTTGCTTTGGCCGCATCTGTCCCTTCATAACACAGGATGCCACTAAGGCTCTTGTCCATCCCCTGATTATCTCTTGTCTTGATTACTGTAACTCTGTCTTAGCTGGTCTCCCTCTTAACCATCTCACCTCTCTACAATCCACCATGAATGCTGCTACCAGACTTATCTTCCTCTTACATCGCTTTACTAACATCATTCCCCTCTGTCAGTGTCTTTACTGGCTGCCTGTGTGCTTCAGGATTCATTTCAAAATCCTCACTCTTACTTTCAAAGCCCTCCACAGCGGTTCCTCTACCTACATCTCCTCACTCATTTCTAAATATGCTCCTAACCAGTCTCTCCGCTCATCCAATGATCTCCTTCTATGCTCTCCTCTGATTTCTAGCTCTCATGCACACCTACAAGATTTATTAAGGGCTGCCCCATCCTCTGGAATGCTGTCCCCCGGACTATCCGTCTATTCCCCTGTCTATTTTTTTTGGGATGGGGGCGCCAGAGGAGTAGTCTGCACAGGGCGCCAGAACAACTAAGGCCGGCTCTGCTTGCACTATCCTTCTGTAGGTGAGCTCCTGTGTGTCCATTTTGCTCAGAGGTCTTATTGTTACAGCTCAGCCATTTCATTCACTTAATGTCTCTACAACAGTGGATCCCAAACCAGTCCTCAAGTCACAACGAGGTTTTCTGAGGCTCACTTTTGGAATAGAATGTAGTAATTAGTAAATTCTGCCTGGTTAGTGTGCCTTCAGGGCTCGATTGGAAACCACAATTCAACTCTCCACTCTAAGAAGCTCTGATCAGCTATCCCTCTTTTATAGTGGGCCATCAATAGAGGTATTATATGCTACAATTATTTAATCCAGTGTGTGGTGCAATGGTTTTGTAGAACTACTTTACTTTGTGTGTTGAAATACATGCTAGTAACTATTACTTTGTGTTGGTCAATTTTAAAAGTCTTAACTAAAGATGCCTTATTGAAATGAGGCCATGTGATAATCTTGTGACTACCAGGTCTGCAGCTGTGCTGTAGTATGCAAATGTTTTGTATATACACCATGACAAATGCTGCAAAAATTTTGTTTGCTTTAAACACCCCAGGTGTGGAGCAGACATTGCATTTGGAGGATGTGATTTATCTGTCTCCCAAAATGTCTGCACTTCTTGAGAGGTGTAGTATAAAATCAAAAAGACCTAATAAACACAGTTTTTCATATTCAGCAGGATTTATTTCAGCCACGTGAGCCACCAAAAAAACTATCCTTATGTCTCAGCTAAATCAACTGGATTACATGAGTTTTACTCATTATAGATGCGTAATGCACACAAAATTAATTTAAGGCTACTATTTTGTAACTTTAATTTGGCATACATCCTATAGGCATACATCACCATGCCGGCACCCCTCCAGAGATGGACAGTAATGTCCATCTCTAGAGGAGCAGGATCAAAGATCTCCCTCCAACCTCCGATCCTGCTCCCTTGCGATGCGCACAGCAGCTGATGCTGTGCGTCAGGATTTGCTGTCATATCCTGGCGCACAACACTAAAGCCGCGCCCACCGCCTTCCACGCTCACTGCACCGGAAGGAGACAGAAGAAGAGGCAAGAGGAAGAATGAAGAGGAGGAGGAGGAAAAGGAGCTGTAGCGGGAAAAGTGACAGGAAAGGTAAGAAAACATACAGTTAGAGTGGATTATGAGTATATGAATAAGTGAATGAATGTTTGTGATTGAGTGTGTGTAAGTGTGGGAATAGCATGGCATAGGGAGGCTGTAATCACATTCCTATGATGCTCAGGGTCCAGCATGTACTGGCTACGTGGGCATGATAGGAGTGTGATTGCTGTTAGCAATTTATATATACTGTATTGGCTCGAGTACAGGCCGCACCCGAGTATAGGCCGCACCCTAAAAGTTAGGTGCTTTTTAAAGAAAAAATTTAATTTAAAGTGTAATAGATATGCTGCCACTCTGCCCCCCCGAGACATGCTGCCACTCTGTGTGTCCCAACGAGACATGCTGCCACTCTGTGTGTGTCAGCCCCAAGATGTGCCCCCCTCCCCTAGACTTACCAGTGGAGACTCCCGGAGTCCCCGGTGTCTTGCGGTGTTGTATACCGTTCTGCCTAGAATAGATGTCCCCCGCCGGCCCCGCAAGACACCCGGGACTCCGGGAGTCTGCCCTGGTAAGGAGGATTGTTAAAGCTTACTGCGCAGACATTCACCGGCGACTCCCCCGTGGGAATTCCCAGCAAGAGAGATTGTTAAAGCACACTGAGCAAATGAGCGGGCAGCGGGGGTTGTGTACGAGCATTGCCGCTGCCAGTGAATGTCTGCGCGATGTTCGTGGAAAGTGCCGGCAGGGGAGGCTGTCTGAGTGTATCGGAGAGTAGGATGCAGGTCCACTGCACTGCTGCGGGGATCTGTATCCTAACCCTGCTGCCTGCCCGGCGCCCGGAACTGCCTTACCCGGGCGTCGGGCGATACGAATTGCGCATTCCTGCGCTAAACCCCGAATATAGGCCGCCACTTTAAAGACTTAAAGTGGGGGAAAAATGTGCTGCCTATATTCGGGCCAATACGGTATATATATATATAATATTGTTATAGATTTTTTGTCCAACTTTAGTGTGTTAACCACACTTTTATTAAAAGTAACGCACCAATATTGGATAAATAAATTAAATTACAGCAATCACACTCCTATCACGTCAAGTCAGCCAGTACATGCTGGAATCTGGACATGCCTGGGCATGATAGGGGTGTGAGTGTTGTTAACAATCTTATATATATATATGAATTTTAACTGTCCAATTTTGGTGTGTTACATACTTTTAATAAAAGTGTGTATTTTTTGTTTGTTTTTTTTGTTCGTTTTTTAAAGGTGGGGGCTGAATTTTCGGTTTTGGTCCAGAATTTTCATTCCAGTGCATCCCTACTATATACTAAGCCAGACACTGAAGTGGTAGGCCTACACCACATCAATGTATGGCTTAGTATATAGTGATAGGGGTTATGCTGCATTATTGTCAATGCCTGGCTCAACGTATAGTGATAGGGATTACGCTGTACCCCCGTCAATGTCTGCCTCAGTATATAATGATAACGGTTATGCTGTACCACCATCAGTGTCTGCGCCAGTATGTAATGATAGAAGCTATGCAGGGGGGGTGCCACATACAGGATCCGCCCCAGGTGCCAAATACTCTAGGTAAGCACCTGCTAGCCATGATCCACGGCAGGAACTCCTTGTTGCCATCATGGCTTAATACAGTACCACAAGCCTACCTATGTGGAACAAACAGCACACTTTAATAAATTTGAAAGAAAGATTGCATACTGAAGTACTGCAAACACTGTGACACAGTTACTATATGTTAATATCTATATTATAGTCCTTTGTATGTTGGAAAAGGTGTTGCAGGGTGGCTACTAGCAAATAGCAAGACCACACAGGAGAAAAGTAGAGTTGAGGACAGGCTGTGTCCACTACCAAGAGGAGTGGAGCATATAACCAAATATGTTTTCATCAACATATGGTTTTATGGGGTGGTCTTGATATCTGTGAACACAATCTTAAAACACCTAAAATAGATACAAATGCTGAGCATATAAGATGTGCTCCAATTCAGGGCAAGTTTAAGGAGGCCAGGTAGAGTTCATTTAGGAACTGCATTTTGTGTTTACTTGGGTTATCTTTTTCCAATATTAAAATTAATTGGTTGATCTGAAACATTTAAGTGTGACAAATAAGCAGAAATTTTAAAAAACAAAACAGGAAGGGCAAATACTTTGTCAATGTTAAATCATAAAACTCACTCCACATCTGGGCTGCAAGAAGGGATATAGGTAAAAGTGCTGACTTTTCATATTGGGACATAATGTAATAATTATCTACCCTGGATTCTGATCTTTTTTCTTTGAACTGTAGGGCATTTCTATACAGGCATCTACTCAATGTACAATTAAAATCCTCCTGGGAGCTCCCTAACTGTTTCAGATGCACAGCCCAATGAAATATAGTCTGCCCATGGATACATTAGTAACATAAATATTGCATAGTGCGAAACATCTGATTTTGTATTAGTACGGGTAAATCTAATGATATAAGAGTGGATTTCTCTACCTTCCTAACAAAGCACTTCACTAGAACCACCCAAATGCCTTCATTCTCAACATTCATCGTCAAATCATAAGCTTTCTCCTGGTTATTAGGTACATTAAACATGGCAATGACTAAGGTTTAAGATACACATGTCATTACTGCTATGCATGATGTAATCCCTAGCTATTGACAAATCTAGCAGCTAGTTAGCGTGCCTATTTTAACATATTACATAACCAAGAACTATTGTTCTGGAGGACCACAAATCTAGTCCTCCAGAGCATGCCTATTTTAACATATTACATATGCAAGAACTATTGTTCTTGAGGACTATGTACATTATGTCTTTTACCATCTGCTGTACTTTTTTGAGTCAGTATGATGGTAATTATATGTATGGATTTTACAATAAATACTGCATTTTTGGAAATAGAGATGTCACCAGAAAGTCAGCAATGATTGGTTAACTAATATGTTCTTGTAAATTCTCTCACATCTGTTTTCTCTGTTGACATACCTTATGATTACGTTCAATTCCCCTTGCCTTAAGATAACATTTGTGGCAAATTTTTTATTTATTTTAAGTTCATGTAAAACCTGTGTGTGCATTATATTTGAGTATACGTCAAAACCCGAATCTTCAAAGAACCAAACAGAATGCATGCCCACTACTTAGAATGAAATAAAAAAAAAAATACCCCATGTTTTCCTCATCCCATTCCCTGTAGATTGCAAGTTTGCAAGCAGGGCTGTCTCTAACTAATGTATCAGTTTGTCTTAGACTGCCGATTATAGTCTTGTCATACGCCTTGAGTATTGTAAGAAGAGCTTCGTAAATTGTTGGTGCTATATAAATAAAAAATAATAATAATGAAATATACAATATTTTTATTTGTACATCAGTACAATGCTGACATCTGTGCAAATAGAAACTTATATTGGGGATGGTCAAAAAATCTAACACATACATGTTTACCATATTATGGGGAGGTGAAAGGTCTAATGGTGAACATTCCAGTCCCCACACAAGATACTAAGCAAGAAATAAGTAGTGTCTACAACCTTTTATAGCAATAGATTTACTTTAAAATTAAACAGCTCATAAAATTTCACATAATATTTCCCTAGAATGATTGGGTCTTCATCAAGAATATCACTCAATGTACTACTGGAAATGTGCCCTTCTAAAATGATTAATAGATATACAGTTATAAAGATATTTAAACACATCTTCACTAGCATATGAGACTGAACAAAAGAACCCTATCTCCCTAAAATATAAAAAAAGAACATAACTTTTATTAGAATTACTAAAAGAAAGCCTAGACTGAAACCCTAGACCTAGGATGATCAGGAGAAAATAAATTATGTAACAAAACGACCTATAAAGTTTCCTTTTAACTACCTACTGTGACCCCTTCTGACACCCCCTTAATGATGTTGTGGGGGCCTGTCTGAAGAAACACATTGGCAGTTGGCATCTTAAAATGGCGGGAGTTTAACCGGGACAATTTTGGTCTCCCTGACGAAGCTGCCAAGTAAGCAGTGAAACGTGCTACAGAGCTTGCTTCTTTACCCCACAATAAAATACCTCATTACCGTATAATAGCACAAATGATAATAGGGAGTACTAGCAGATTCGTTGCAGGGGCACTATTAGGGGCAACCATAAGTGCTATATTTGCTCTATTATAAAACGACCCCCCAAAATTTGAATATTAATATAGGAAGAAAAGTAAAAGCCTGAATATAAGATTACCCTATAGGGAAAAAAAAGTTGTACTAGTAAAGATTAATTCACATGTAAACTTTTTTTGTCACATATTTCATTAAGGTAAATTTTCCAAGGGTGAGTGGCCATCTTAACATAGGTTTAAACATTGTTACAGGACACCTCAAAAAGATTGTTTTCACATGTCCATATCAACAGAACTACAGGGATTAGGCGTCCAAATGCCAAAGTTATATAACAGAAAAAAGATTGTACAATAGCGCATTGAAGGAAGAAAAGTCAGAAAGAAAGACAAGAGTAGTCACGAGAAAGAGACAGGAGAGAAAGAAAAGAAGGAGGGAGGGTTCAGCAGGTACTGAGAGCTTTAGTATGCCATGGTATAGGTCTAGAACACAGAATGAATCCCATCCTGATGTGGTGTTTGTCCCAGATTTTCAGCGCAAGTTTAGTTGTGGGCAAAAATGAAGGCAGTTTTGGTCTACGATCCTGTGGCAGCCATAGAAGATCTTGGAAAAGATGTGAATGAGCAAAAAGGTTCACTTGGTCGACCCAGGGCACCAGGCGGCTGTCAGAAAACAGCGTGAGGGTTTGGGCGAGATATGCTGCCAGATAGTAGCTCTTTATGCTGGGAACACTCAGTTTTGGAATCTGTAATAGCTTCCGGGACAACCTTGGATGTTTATAAAACCAAACCTTGTTCAAGCTTGACTGGTCGTGCACAAGAATTTGGTATAACTATTGGTAACGTACGGAAAAGAGATACCGTATTTGCTCGATTATAAGAAGACCCTGATTATAAGACACCCCCCAAAATATGAAATATTAATTTAGGAAAAAAATAAAAAAGCCCTGAATATAAGACGACCCTATAGGAAAAAAGCACTTAGCAGTAAACCTGCCCCCCCAGTTATCCACATCTGCCCCCAGGCTTGCCACTATGCCCAGAAATGCCTTATACCCCATATATGCCACTGTGCCCCATGATATGCCTTTTTAACCTTCTAAATGCCACTGTGCCCCATGATACACCTTTTAACCCTCTATATGCCATTGTGCCCCATGATATGCCTTTTGACCCCCTATGTGTCACTCTGCCTCCAGAATTGCCTTATACCCCTATATGCCACTCTGGCATTTAGGGGGTTAAAAGGCATATTATGGGGCACAGTGGCATATAGGGAGGTATAAAGCATTTCAGGAGGCAGAGTGGCGTATAGAGGGTAAAAAGGCATTTCTGGAGGCAGAGTGGCATTAAGGGCGTCAAAAGGCATTTCACAGAGCACTCTGCCTCCAGAAATGCCTTATGCTCCCCATTTTAAAACACTCCCCCCCCCTCCCTCCTCCAAACTTACCGGTGCTTCTGAGTCCCCCGGTGCTTAGTCCGGGCAGTGTGTAGAACTCTACGCGAATCGCTTAGAGCTCTACACGCTGCCCGGACTAAGCATGGGGGACTCAGAAGCACCGGTAAGTTGGGGGGGGGGCATAACACAGGAGGATCCAGGTCCCCTGCATCGCTTAGTCTCATAGTCAGACCTATTTGAGGTCTGATTATAAGACGACCCCAATTATAAGACAAGGGGGATTTTCAGAGCATTTGCTCTTTCTTGCTGTTTTTTTGCTGGAAAAAACCTCGTCTTACAATCGAGCCAATACGGTAATAACTTAGAGAGTTCATCTTGAAAGATGCGATCCTCCGAGCAAGAAAATCTCATACTTGGACCATCTGCTCATGTCTTCACAAATTTTGGCCCACATATAATGATAATTTGTTTTAAACAGTAGTGCTGGTGATTTGGTGATGCAAACACCAAGATAAGTGATAGAATCTCTCCTCCACTTATAATTAAAGGAAGAACAAATAGCTTCAATTGTTAGGGCCATGTGACCTATGTTTAATGCTTGTGATTTACTCCGGTTGACCTTGTAATAAGATATGTGACCGGAAGCCTCCAGAACAGAGTATAAGTTTGGGAGAGTTGTGATCGGGTTGGTCTTTGTCAGTATGATGTCATCCGCATGAAGACATATCTTGGTCTCCATGGTATGCATGTGAAAGCCTTGTATGTCAAGGTTGTGCTTAATGCGATAGACAGTGGTTCCATCACAAGCGTGAACAGAAGGGGACGATAATGGACATCCTTGTCTTGGGCTATTTGTAATCTGGAAAGGCTTGGAAAGAAAACCAGATCAAAAAAACCTTTGCACTAGGGAATTAAAAGAGAATTTTGGTTGCTGAGATGAATTCATCAGGAAAATGTAGTGCAGGTGGTCAAAAGCCTTCTCTGCATCTAAGGATAAAAGAAGGCATGGTATTCTATAATTTGTGCAGTCGGTGGCTTCCCTGGCTTAGGGATAGTAGAAATATATCCTTTGGTCATTTCTGATGAGACTTTTGGGGATTCCATCATATCTGTAAAGAGATCTGTGGGCCAACCAGCAAGTCATTTGGACACCTCAGGCATCTTGTTGATTCTCAAGTATTCCAAAAGGGCATCTGATTAAAGAAGGTTCTCATTTAAACGCCACCAGCGTCCCAGTGCAGAGGGTAGGTCAGTGGCCAAGGATATCGACACTGGGGTGTGATCTGACCAGGAGATATTGCCTATTCCGGCCTCAACAAAGTCTTGAAGAATGTGTTTGTCCACTAACAGTAGTTCAATTCTTGGGTAAGTAGCGTTTGAGTTGGAGTAAAAAGTCTAAAGTAGGGTTCGGAATGAGTCATCTCCAATTATGAGAATATGCAGTATATTTTTACATATTTAATAAAAACTATGATTAAGAAAAATGCATTTCTTGTGAGTATGTTTAAGTTGGAGGGGGGGTATTGTTGGATTTCTGGGGAGATTCCTTACCTGCCTGCCCAGTCCCTTCTTATGTCTAAGTAACCCTGTGCTCATTGCGGGGGCACAAGGTGACCGTGGACAATTGGAACAGCATCGCTATGGACGCCCTTAGCCCCACCACTTTGTTCTTATGAGGATACTTTAAGCTTGTGGTGGGCAACACTCGGTGGCGGTTACAAAGAGGGAGCTTGTTCGGGAACCCTGGTTTGATTACCAATCTTTAAGATTGTGGATTACCCAGCCTCACTTATGGAACTCTGGCCCAGCTACCGCATGGACTCTTCCTGGGGATGTTTCTGATGCTGTCGCTCAGGGTCCCAGGGTCAGCTCTCCATTGGTTCCCCCAGGATTGACACCTCTCCCTTGGGATCACCCTGAAATAGTGACTCTTTTTCGTGTGGGCATTGCTGGCCATAGAACTGTATGGCGGCGCTGGGCTGTCTGGTGGTTGATGTTTGCTGTATATATATCTGTTCTGTCCTCAATAAAGAGAGTGGTGTCTAGTGGGGGCAGCCTGTGAATGTCTGTGCGATGCACGTAGACAACCTCTGCTGCAGCCTGACACTTCCTCCAGGGCTTCTATGACTCAGCACCAGAAGGTCATGTCACGCAGGCGCTCCTTCAAAGAGGCCCTGGAAGAAGTGCCGGCAGCAGCAGAGATTGTCTGCGCGCATTGCGCAGGCATACACCCGCTGCCAGAGTAGAATCCAGGTCTCCTGCAGCACTGTGGGGCATCTGGATTTTAGGCTTATAGTCAGACCTCTATTTGATGTCTAATATAAGACGAGGGGTATTTTTCAGAGCATTTGCTCTGAAAAAAACTTGTCTTATATTTGAGCAAATACAGTATATTTAGGTCTAGGGTTTCAGACTCCCTATAGGAATTATGGATACTATAATTATTATTATTTATTGTTTTATATGGCGCCATCATATTCCACAGCATTGTACAATGGGTAAACGGGACACACCAAGTAGTATATACACTCACTGGTCACTTTATTAGCTACAACTGTTCAATTGCTTGTTAACACAAATTGCTAATCAGCCAATCACATGGCAGCAACTCGTAGTCAGGACAACTTGCTGAAGCATCAGAATGGGCAAGAAAGGGGATTTAAGTTACTTTGAATGTGGCATGGTTGATGCCAGAGGGGCTGGTCTGAGTATTTGAAGAAACTGCTGATCTACTAGGATTTTCATGCACAACCATCTCTAGGGTTTACAGAGAATGGTCTGAAAAATAGAAAATATCCAGCTAGCAGCAGTTGTGTGGACGAAAATGTCTTGTTGATGTCAGAGGTCGGAGGGGAATGGGCAGACTGGTTTGAGATGACAGAAAGGCAACCAAGGTATGCAGAATACAGCAGCAGAAGACCATGTCGGGTCCCACTACTGTCAGCTAAGAACAGGAAACTGAGTCTACAATTTGCACAGGCCTGGTCTGATGAGTCTTGACATTCAGATGGCAAGGTCAGACTTTGGCGTAAACAACATGGAACATGCATCCATCCTGCCTTGTATCAATGGTTCAGGCTGGTGGGGGGACATTTTCTTGGCACACTTTGGGCCCCTTAGTACCAATTGGGCATCAATTTAAATGCGACAGCTTACTTGAGTATTGTTGCTGACCATGTCCATCCCTTTATGACCACAGTGTACCCATCTTCTGATGGCTACTTCCAGCAGGATAATGCACAATGTCACATAGCTCACATCATCTTCAACTGGTTTCTTGAACATGACAATGAGTTCACTGTACTCCAATTGCCTCCACCGTCACCAGATCTGAATCCAATAGAGCACGGGCCCTTGAGATGGCTGCTATTTAATTGCGCACCTCACCTTGCTTACAAATCCACATCCATCTAGTCGTTTTAACCCGTTTTTTTTTATCTAGTTTTACTTTATTCCACTCGTCCATCTATTTGGCACATGATTCGGAGTTTATTTTGATTTTTTTCTTCCTTTTTGGAGCCGCGTTCTCCACTCAACGTGGTATGGCCTGGAAGTCAAGGCCTCAAATGAAGCCTCAAATCTTGCAAACTGGATTCTCTGCTAACTGTACATTGCTGCACCTTGACATTAGTTAGAAGGGAGCTAAGGGTGGGTTATAGTTAGGTTGGATGGTGGGTTTGGGATTCTTTTTATTTCGGTAAAATATTTATTGTTCCATTTGATGTGCTTACCTGAAGTCTGGTTATCTAATCTGCAATATTTGCATGTCACATTGCTTCCTCAATTTACTGCACTCGTCTGAGGCATTGTTTCTTTACTGTGCAATATTTGCCTAAAGTTTTGTCATCCAACTTGCTTTGTTATCCTACCACTCTGTCCATATATTGCTATAGTTGTCTGAGGTGTTAATTATTCCATTTGCCAGACTTGCCTGAGGCACTATTTATCTTAATCTGCAAATTGTACCTCCGTCATTATTTCCCCACTCGGCAGCTTGAACCTAAGGCACATTATATCCACACCGTTGTATCTGCCTGTGGGCTGTTTATTTACTCCGCTACATTTGCTCAAGGCATAGCTCGTCACCTTGTTTTACCTGCCTATGGCATTGCTCTCCATGTCATCACATTAGTCTGAATTATTGTATGTCTACTGTGTGATATACATCTGTGGTGTTGTTTACCCAGTCTGCCATCTCTACCTGAGGCATTATTCTCCAGATTGCTGCACTGGTCTGGGATGTTATTTATCTGAACTGCCACAATCACCTGTGGTGCTGATTATACAATTTGCTATGCTTGCCTGACTTGTCGTCTAGGCTCTGTTCCGGGATCTTCCTCCAACGATCGTTTAACAGCTCAAGACCTTATCACCATAATTTCTCCGCTGTTGGACTCCAATCTGGACAAGTTGTCATCGTGTATTTCCTCTGTCTTGGCGGAGCTAGTTTCCCAGGGCCAAAGAGTCACTGCTTTGGAGTCACGAGTCTCCGATATCAAAGATGAAAGACTTTCTGTTTCTGCTACTTTTCAGTCTCAGGAGGCCTTGATTACGAATCTTCAAGATCGATTGGAGGATCTGGAAAGTCGAAGTCACCGTAATAATCTTCGCCTCATAGGGCTCCCGGAGGAGGTCAAGACTCCAGCACTGCATGATCTGATTACAAGTTGGCTTCCCAGGACCTTGGGCCTTGTTTGTCCTCAGAACCAACTGATAATTGAGCAAGTCTATCGTGTGGGGCGAGAACCGGACTCTCCCACAGGGCCCCAGGGCTGTGATCTTTAGAGTGCTGAACTATACTGACAAAGTGAAGATACTGGAAGCATACCGTAAATCCCCCTCCTTTCACTACAAAAAACATAAGTTTCTACTTTTTCAGGATTTTTCAGCCGCAGTGACGGCCAAGAGACGCCAATTTTCTGGGATCTGCTCTGAGCTGTATAACAAAAGAGTGAAATTTGCACTACTTTATCCTACACGGCTGACATGATGGCAAACCTAATTTCTTCGACACTCCGGCGGAGGCGTCTGATTTCCTGCGTGAAGTTGCTGCTTCCTCTCAGTCCCCAGGCGGGGCATCTGCAGGATCCGGGATCCCCTCCCCGGCCTCCCCTCATTCCCTGTCTCGTGTCTCTCCCTCTGCCTCTCCTACGTCTAGAGTTTTGTAATAGCGGAGACCATGTTGAATTCGGGGATCAGATCCTATGTATTCTTGACCACTATGTTTTATTGCCAGTTTACCTCCTTTTGTTCTGTTTTTTTGTTTATATGTTTTGTTTTGTTGTCTGGCGTGGAATTCTAAACACCATGTTTTGGTTAAAAAAAAAACAAAATGGGAAAAGTGTTATTTTCTATTCCAATGTGTATTATGTGTGTGCATTGATCCATGGACACCATGGGGTGCTCGCTGGGACTCCTCTGGGTCACTAGTTCTTGGCTGTCTGCAGGCTTCTTGTGTATTGCAGGGAGTCGGTTGAGGAATTCCTGCAAATTAGCTCGTACTCATGACACAATCTAATAGTAATAACAGTTCGTTATCCTCCCGACACCTATTTTCCTGGAATGTAGAAGGCTTAAATACCCCAATTAAGAGAAAGAAAGTCCTTAGTCATCTTGAACGATTACATCCTGATATCGTGTATCTCCAAGAGACGCACTGGTGTGACCCTACTCATAATACCCTAAAGGCGCCCCGGCTCAGTGAGTGTTATTCTTCTATGTATGTCAAAAAATCTAGGGTGATTTCCATTTTGTTTTCCAAGAGGCTGCCCTTTGTGGTAGAGTCTGTGATCAGAGACCCAGATGGAAGATATCTTATCCTCACTGTTAAATTGTACACTGAGACATTTACGCTGGTTAATGTCTATGCCCCGTTTATTGGCCTTACTGTTTTTATGAACAAAGTCAATGAACTCCTCCTGGGAATGTCTGCTCCTAATATTATCCTTGGAGGAGACTTTAATTCGGTGGCAAACTCTGCCTTAGATGCTTCAGGGAGCTCTGACCGTTCTGCTGCATTATCCTCCCTGCCGATGCTAGAACACTTTTCTTTGAAGGATGGCTGGAGATACCTTAACCCAATTGATAGGCAGTATACCTTTTATTCTCACCCCCATGACTCATTCTCCAGAATTAACTACTTATTTATCCCAAAAATGCTTTTACATTGTTTGTTAGATGCCACGGTGGGCCAAATAATGGTCTCAGACCATGCTCCCATTTGGTTGGAGATTCGATTGCACGTCTCCCTTCACGCTTCTCGCAACTGGAGGTTTCCTACTTATCTTTACCACTCCGAGGTATTTAGGGCCTATTTGATCACAAAGTGGAATGATTATGTTGACGACAATCATATACACTTTCTCATAACTATGCTAGAAATACTTTGTGCGATACTCTAAATCCACTCAACGCCCTGTGGTACGAATCTCCAGCGCTGCCCGAGAGGTGATAACAGACCCTAGTAATATTACACAAACGTTTGCGGGATATTTTGTGAACTACTATAAAGAAGACCCAACTGACTCGGCTATGATTTCTCATATTTTCCACAGCGCTAAGATCCCTAAATTATTGCCGGCTGATAGGGAGAGGCTCACCGAACCAATTACACCCTTAGAAATTGCAACTATTATTAAAACTCTCCCTAATAACAAGACCCCAGGCCCTGATGGTCTTAGTGCGGAATACTATAAACTCTTAACCACCTACTTACCGGCACATCTCGCCGAGATTTATAACCGTTTCCTAGCTGGTGGTACCCCTCCAGTAGAATTCACGGCGTCCAGGATTATAGTACTTCCCAAGCCTAATATCTTTATTAAACCAAGACCTAAAGATTTTTGCTAATCTTATGGCTGCTCGCTTACAGCCTATCTTAATGAAGATTATCTCTCCTTCCCAGACTGGTTTTGTGAAGGGTTGCCATTCTTCTCAAAACATCAGAAACGTGATTGCGGCTATCAAGGCCTCTAAACTCAATGATAACAAAAGAGCGGTCATAATAACTTGCAACACGGATAAGGCCTTTGATAGAATCTCTTGGTCTTATCTTACCCATTTTTTAAAATTCCACCATTTCGGTCTCCCATTTATTCAGGCCTTCAGAGCTTTATATCGTTCCCCCATGGCACGTCACGGTAAATAATATTAATTCCAGTTGGTTTTCTTTGGGTAAAGGTACGCACCAGGGTTGTTCACTATCCCCACTCTTTTTTTACTTAGCAATCGAACCCCTAATACGTATTATCGAAGGTTCGGCAGATTTTCAGCGTATCTCGGTTGGGTCGTCTGAGTTGAAGGTTGCTGCCTTTGCCGATGATCTCTTATTATTCCCAAGGCTACATTGCCTCATCTTCTTCAACTATTGGACCAATTCCATACGGCCTCAGGATTTCTGATAAATAAACAGAAAACAGAGGTGCTCCCCATATTTCCGCAAGCTAGGCTGAATTGGGGTGACGACTTTCCGTTTAAATGGACTTCCTCTCCCTCTTTGGAATATCTGGGACTTAATATCCCGACCACTTTATCACACCTCTATAAGCTAAGTTTTGTCCCACTACTCCGCCAAACGGAACGCTCCTTCACAACTTGGTCTAAATTCCATCTTTCCTTTATGGGGAGTTGCCACTTATATAAAATGATCATCTTTCTGAAACTGCTCTATCCGCTCCAGATGTTGACAATCACATTAAAAAAAAGAGATGTTTTGTTCCATAATAAGATACTAAGACAATTTTTGTGGCAAAACAAATAGGCTAGGATCGCAATGATCAAACTCCAGCAACCAGTCCATAATGGTGGTGTAAACCTGCCAAACATAGCTGACTATAATCTAGCGGCCAACTATCGTTTTGCAATCGACTGGGTTCACGCCCGATCCCAATTTGTTAACCCCTTGAGCAACAGCTGTCTCCGGACATATCCTTGGCCTCCCTCTTGCACCTCCCAAGGTCCTTATGGCCTGCTGACCTTGTGTCCAAACCCTTGTTGTATCACACATTCCAGCATGGCAGGGAGGATGTCGTTTTTTGGCAATTGGCTCGCTGCGGTGGTCGTCTAGTGAATGATTTTTTAGATCAGAAAACAGGCAATTTGCTCACATTTACTCAACTGCAGACTAAATTCTTCCCAATCGTAGTTCACCCTATTCATTACTCCGTAACTACGTAACTACCATCTCTCACAGTTTTACGGGTGCTACTTTTAACAATATATTGGACTCCTTCACATTACTATCTTCTCTCCGGCAACTCCGTATGCCAACTATTTACAATCTTTTTTAGACCCGCTATGACATGGGACTCACAGGGGGCTGGGGTTGCTTCCTGGCATAATGAATTCCCAGATCCAGACTTTGATTCGATCCTTTCGCACATATGTTAAAAATTCTAAACTTTTAGTCTCCAGAGACTATAGTGAGATCTTTTTGAAAATACTACACAAGGCCTATTTCACTCCCAAGCTTCGCTTTTCTATGGTTCTTGCCGAACATTCCCGGTGCCTCGAAGTGTCAAATGTCGGGTGCGGATCTTCTTCATGGTTTATGGTCCTGCAGGCCTGTTGCCTCCTTTTGGACTGAGTTGCAAACATACATTACTGGAGTCCTGGGTATTTATTTTCAGCGTACGGTAGAATGGGCAATTTTTGGGCTACCTCCACAAACCCTGCATCATAGCGCCCTCCGAGCCGGGCCCTTACTTGCCATCCTTTCAGCCGTAGGTAAAAGAGCTATTTTATCCCAATGGATATCTCCCCAACCACCTTCTTTAAACATGGTCCTCTCCCGGCTACAATTTTTATTCCAAATGGATTGGATCTAATGCACCCTGCATAAAGAAAGTAAGGTCAAACACTTTTTTAACAGATGGTCACCATACATAACATCTCTAGATAGATCCACGCAGAGCTCCATTTTTCTAGTTTTTAATACTAGCCAATGGTATTGTCTTCAGGTTCTGAAGGGTCGGCGTCCCATTCCGGGTTTCCAAGGCTGATAGAACTGGGTGGGGGACTTGTGTGATGACCCAGGGGAGTCCACCTGTCCAGGCTGAAAGCCCTCTCGCCCTGCCCCCTTACTTCTTGACACAAATTTTGCTGTTTATTACTGTCATTCAATGATGACCTTTTGTATTTTGTGTCTGTTATGATCTCTATGTCACTGATCCGTCTTCGATATATGGATTCTGTTGATTTGTAAAACTGATCGCTGTTGTAATGCACATTGCTACTGTTATTTCAATTAACGCTTTCCCGACTAATAAAGAAATTTAAAAAAAAATACAGGTACAGTGCTACGAATAAGAATTCAAATATATATATCTATATATATGTATATCTATATATATGTATGCAACTGGCAAGGGCTATACACAAAATGTTTTAATATGGTCAAAGACTCCAGAACACATTAAACATAAAATTTCGAATTACATACATGTGTGGTGAATATTCAATGTTAAAATACATATAAAATAACATATAAAATAGTATACAATGATTCCACAGTCACGAACCCGATGTGTTTCGCTGCTGAAAAACAGCTTCCTCAGAGGTGTAGGGAAGTCAAGACAGCCCTTGGTTATCGTATTTTATTTGTTAGATATGCAGGTGTCTAGATCTTTTAGTATTTATCTAGAGCTGAATTGGGATTAAAAAAATATCTTTCCATATACGATTGGTATTGTATCTCGTGCCAGGGGGAGGTTGCTCATCTCTCCAATGTGTGGATAATGCAATTTTATTTACTAATAAATCATTAACAGCCAGATATAATTGTGATCTGTCTTTTTAAACCAAATCAAGTTGAAAAGAAAATTTTGAGGTTTCAGAGAAAAATCAAACACAAAGATATTTTTAAAGATATCTATTATGCTATTCTTAATTTTTTGCACTCCCAACAAATAAGGAACATGGAACCTTCGTGTTTATGGTATTTCCAGCAGGACTCCGATACCAGCGGATAAAATGAATTGACCTGAGTGGGGACCATATACCAGCGATTAAGGAGTTTAAAGAAACGTTCTTGTAACTTAACACAGTGGATAGCTTTCTTCGTATAAAACATGATTGAAACCACATATCTAGAGAAAAGGTTTTGCCTATATCGTTCTCTCATTTAATCATTGAAATAGTCTTATTATTCTTGGTAAGACAATTTAAGAGATTTATTACATTGGACATCAATTTCTGATTAAAATGTTTATAAATAAAATCATCTAATAAAGAATGGCATACAGGCTCATAATGTCTCAAGTAATTTTTAATTCTATAAAATAAGTAAGAGACTTCATATTTTAGTTGGATATCTGGGAAGGTTAAAGTAATAATATTCTCATTGAGATCTGAAAGATTAATTAAGCCTAGGGATTTCAAATGTGCAAAGTTTGGGCCTCTGATGTAAAATTTTAAAAACCTCTAGTGGGGAAGCTGTAGTAATAAAACGTCCGACCTTGAATTTTTTTCCTAAGTTTATACATATTGCTTATTTAACCTTTGATTACAGTATTATGTTAAATGTATAGATTTTGTCCAGTCCAGATATTTACTGGAAAGAAGTCTGACCTACTTGGTAGCCAAATATGAGGAAATTACTTATGGGTTTTTTTCAAGTTTAACTTATAATTAGAGTAGTTACTAAATTCTTCAATGATCTTATGTTTTTCTTTTCCCCAATGGATAACGTTTGTCCCAGTGGAAGCTCAAATCCACGCAGCTAATGGTCCTATAGAAAGCACATATAAGATCAGAGCTAAGGGGCAACCTTGTCTCGTCCCATTCTGAATATTAAAAAATGTAGAATTCAAAGAAGGGCCAGTTACTTTTGCCTGAGGTGTAGTATATACAGCCCATAAACAAGTTTTAAAAGGGACTTTTAGGCCAAAAGCATCTAAGGCCACTGTCAAGTATCTCCAATCTAGCCCATTGAAGGCCTTTTCTACATCAAGACCTAATATACGGTTTCCTTTTTTATTGCTTTGTTGTCTGTTGCTTCTTCATAATTGGTTACAGACTAATGTATAAATACTTGTTTAATACTTATTATTGTGTAAACACAATAGAGTTGCTACAAATGTGTGAGTGTTGATGATGTTAAATATTATACAAATTATACAAATGATAAACATTATAGAACAATATGTACAGCGCTACTAAATTCACAATAAATATTAGATAGAATTTCCCCTTATTCACCCTTAGATCAAGAAAGAAAATAGGTAATAAGTGTCTTATACATCTCTAATTCACAGACCCAAATCAATAAATACAGTTTGTAGAAATAGAGAAATAGAGAATCTGGTACAAAAAGAAGTATCAACAATAAAGTGGACACAAAATATAGTGACGGTGGCATTTGCGGATGACATACTTTTATATGTTCAGAATGCCTTGCAACACTTGTCAACAGCCTTGGTCTTAGTACAATTTTGGGGCACAGTGACCGGCTTTGCCATTGACGTATCAAAATCCAAAGCCTTATTATTACTGGGCTCAGATCTGACTCTAAGTGCCGGACTTCCCAGAGACATTATTTGGGAGCCACAGGCACTGACCTATTTGACTTCTTTATATTCTCTTATCATACCCCGTATTCTAAGATAAAAGCGGAGTTTGCTAGTTGGACTAATCTCTATGATCTTTTCACTACGTGTGGCTCTGATTAAAATGGTTAGTTTTAATTAGTAGTTTTTTATTTTCTCCAAACTTTGCCGATCTTACTTACCCGTTTAGATACTAAACTACTCGACGCTTATACCAAGTTTATTTGGCATCATTAGTCTAAGTCGCTTACAACGCACAAACTACTTGGGACTTAATCTCCCATGCCCTAGGGATTATATTATTGCAGCGCAGATATGCAATAGATTGGATAAAACAATCCAATGTTTATACCGACATGTTGCTAGACCAAGCCATGTCTAAAGATATTTCCCTGCTATCCTTACTGCACACTCCGATACATAAGCTGGAGGAAGCTGTTCTAGAGAACCCCTCTTAAACACTACTATACAGGTATGGGAACAGGCGAGGCTGCGTCTTCAGTTACAATGGGATATTTCACCGTTTCAGCCATGGATTGATAACCCGGGCTTTCAGGGTGGTAGGGCTGGTCAGGTATTTAAGCACTGGAGCAGGTCCCATGTACACACTATTGATGTGTTATTGAATAAATCCGCCAGATCTTTGGTGACCTAGGCGGACTTTCAGTAGACTTTCCCTGACCTACATGTAAAACACTTTACTTATTTGCAGGCCTGTAGTTATGCCGCCTCACAAGTTCAGGGGTTTATAACTCAGGACTGGAAGAACCCCTAGACTTTTTAATCTGAACCCCAGATGGGGGATGTCATTCCACTGCGATTTTATTTAAGTTGTTGAGGAAAGGCAAATACTTGCCTGACTTAACAGAAGGGGTTAATAAATGGATTCAACATATGCCTGGAGATCACTGATGTCTATGATGCAGTGAGTGCCACTTGTCGAGCTCTGCCAACTTCCATGTATTCTGATATATGTCTTAAAATTGCCCATTACTCTCCTGCAAGATTATACAAGATGGGGTTTAAATCCGACGACCGTTGCAGTAAGTATGGGTCCCCAGGGGCAGACTTGTATCAGTGTCTTTGGCAATGCCCCCCACGCCTCCTACCCTGTCATTTTGAAAACAAAGCTATTTTACCTGATGCAGATGGACTGGCTGGAGGCTAGCCTTGATAAGGAGGCACGTACCCAACAATTTTTTTCAGATATGGCAGGGTTTTATTAATAGTCAAGACAATGCGTTAAAACGTGAAATACAAACAACATTTCGGTACTCATCTTGGTACTGCTCTACATCAATTACTCGAGGCCCACCCATTATACTTTCTTATTGATACCATTCCATTCAGGTGTATTACGGCACAGCCTTTTCTGTATCTTCAATTTTTGGACGTTCTAGTTCTACGTTATCCTGGCTTCTCAGTTGGAAGGTGGTCTGCATTTTTGGTTTTGGTTTATGAAACTTCTATTGTTGGTTCAGTAACTACGCTGTAACCTGCTATAATTCATATTCAGTAATTCATCTCCTGTTGCTGTTTTTTTTCTAGTTATGTACAGATAAAAATGTAAGAGAGAACTAATACTTAAATACCGTTTGAGTGATCACACGTTTGACCGTGAATGCCAAGGATATTCCCTCAGTTTATACAATGTTGAAGTTTTATGTCTGTTAACCTATGGTTGACTTTGACTTCTGTGTTTTGTGCTCTATCCTTGTTTGCTTTTATCTGGAAGATCCATGGCACATCTATCTATATATAGTTATCTGTCTCTCTTCAATAAAAATGTTCTTATAAAAAAAAAATCACAAGCTGATAAAACAATTGGGATACCATTATCTTAAATATATGCAAACAATGAATACATATTTAAGTATTTGCTTGATTATAAGACGACCCCTCCAAAATCTGAATATTAATTTAGGACTACCCCATAAGAAAAAAAGTTTTACTAGTAAATATAATTCTATTATTATTTTTCTAATGTAAACTATTTTTCATATTTTAATAAAACTATGAGAAAAAAAAGGTTTTGTATTTATTTGCCAACCTCCCCCAGTATGCGTTATACCCCCCCTATATTGGATATTGACAAAATCTCTGCCCCAAACAGAGGCAGGCACACTACCCCCAAAACAGCAAATTGGGGAAACAAAGGCAGGCCCTGGGACAGCTCCCAAACTAAACTTCTGTTTAAAAAAGTGTTGAAATAAAGAAATAAACCATACATAACCATTTAATTAAACGTCCCCTTAAGTACCTTAAAAACTTGTGGCAAGAAGCAGAGGGGAAGTTGACAAACACAGGAAAGAATAGTTTGCCATCTAGTGGTAACAATTTGCATTGCACATTACACAGCTATTTAATCATGACCTGTTCCCTACAGCAGTGACCTGCCACATTTGGAACTATATTTACATAGCGGTGAGGAAATCATTGCCGTGTATTACTGTATAATTGTGAAACTTTTCCATCTTAAATCTGCAAAAATGTTTTTTGGAATTCTTATGATAGACGTAGACAAAGCCCAATGTCTATTGCATTTGTCTTTTTTTGTGCCATAAAACAGTGTAAACGTTTTTGTGCACAGTGAATGGCTTTATAAAAATCCATAAAAGTGACTTTTTTTATTTTTACCTTTAAATAATATATCTGTGATACTAAATCGGAAAAACATTTAGGCCAGGGACTAAGGAAAGCATTCAGCAATTGGGCAGACTGGATGGTTCTTATCTGCTGACACATTCTATGTTTCTATAGTTGAAAATCTTTTGCAGTTAATGACTTCATGAAGTCTGGAACCCAAAGTCCCTAGCTGTCTTAAGTTGCTACTTGCTTTAGGGTTTTTCTGCCTTCAGTTTTGTCTTCAGCAAGGGAAATGCATGTTCAGTTGGGTTGAGGTCAGGTGACTGACTCGACCATTAAACAATATCTACAAACCATGAGCCTTTCCTTCCCTTCTCTATACTCTTCTCCTCTTATCATTCTGGTGTAGAATAATGTCTCCAAAGAATATTGTTCCAGAACTGGACAGGCATATTAAATGTTTTTCTAGCAAAGTTTAAACCTTGTGTTAAACCCTTGGTATGGCAACCCTTACTTTGAATTGATTGAGCAGTAGTGTCTTGTAAGCAAAGTAATAATTCAGCCCTATGTATTGCATTTGTTAAAGCTGACAAACAAGTGATCCACAGCATTAGGGGCTGTAAAGACCTGAAAGTATCCAAACTTTCTTCTGTGAGTTTTTAGATTCCACATACTGCGAGGTAATACTATATGTATTGGCACATCTAAACAATAGATTTGTCCTTAAGAAAATGGGTAAGATATCAACTCTAATTCCAGTGCATTATTATCATTATTGTTTTTTTTATATAGCACCATCCTATTCTGCAGCGCTGTACATATTCTGTTTTTAGGTCCTGTAGTAATGTAGGATCTGTAGTAATGTATGCCCTGATCTCAATTCTTTTCAGTTCGCCATCAACAAGAAATAGTTTCTACTGTTTCTATAGCTGAGGTTTGAACATAGGAGGGAACTCTAGGTTACCTAAGAAAATATTTGGGAGAGGCGAATCCCCTACCCCCTACCCCCAAGTTTCCTATGTCCAGGCCTAATATAAATACTTTTCTACAAAAACACAACATTCACTTGCTTTAATCAATATATCAGCAAGTTCAGTAACTAGATCAATTCCTTGTCTAGATTGATTAGCTTATGGCCTCTGCACTGGTGTTACCATGAGATAACAATCACAGAACTATACTCTCATCTTCCTACTATATCCCGGTAAATTGCATAGTAAAGTCAATCTGTGCTATTTTAAAGCTGTGTAGGGGTGCGGCACAATTAGTCACACTGGAAACCTAAACCCTTACCCACTGCCCAATAGACCTCGGTCCCACATGTCTCACCAGTTCACTGCCAGATAGTGGCAGGCACACGGGCACTGCCAGGATGCCAAGGCAGCTACAATAAGCTCTCCCCCTAGTGGCTCCAGCAGTCACAGCATCTTCTATGAACCCATACTGGAGCATGTGCAGGGAAGCTCTAAAATACTTAAACCCTTTTTGTGGAAGTGCAACCCTTTTTACTGTTCTGTTTTTGTATACCCTTTGACGATTCCTCAGCTGCCTGTGTTTCCCAAATATCCATCCACATGCTTGTGTTTCCCAATTCCTGCCCACTTTCCTTATTCGCATCTGTCTCACTGTTCCTACGTCCTGCTCACCTTCCCTACCTCCAATAACAGCACTGGCTCTTGGGAGACTACTAGGTGGTCTAGCAAGAATCTCATATGCATGCGCAGAAAGTATCTCAACTTGATTTCACTGGAAGTGCTTTCTTGCCAGTGATTGGCTGCTTCAACCTCTCCCTTACCCTATGGCGGTACCAGTGCACCCACAAAAGATATTGGACATACCAGTGTGTCCTATAAAAAATACAGAGGCGTGCTCCGATGCACACTGCACCGGGCTTGTTCTCGCTGCACAGGAACGCCTCACAATTGAGGCAGTCCTGCAAGAAGCAAGAAGATGACGGAGGAGTCGTGTTACATATATCCCATTCTCTGTTTTTACCCTTCCACCCACTGCAACCCCACTCCAAAAAAATATATCATTTTAGCGGCAGTTTAGTTTTAGACTGGGGGTGGTTAGGGACAATTGGGGTCAGTGTAGCTTAGTAACAGAAACCACACTTACAGCGTCAGATATTGAGCCAATATCTGGCTTGTCTATTGTTATCTGGCTGCCCAGACTCGTTAACAACAAGTAGCAAGATAGTGTGGCACCTCTTGCCCCAGCTGAATAAAGGTTACCTCCTATGGCTATATAACAACTATAGCAATCCAGATACTTAGGTTTCTATATATTTTTGAGATCCCGATTTGTAGCACAGTACGCAAAATAATGTAAAGGTTTTCTCCAAACAATAAGTGCTTGGCACAACTAGTGCTTTGCGCAATGATCAAATTCTGGCTCTGTGAACTGGAAAGACCTACACTTCTTGCTATTCCAATTAAAAATCTTAGGAGGAATACTAATTGAGGCGTCCACTCCAAATTTGCAAGATGGCAGGCATTGTTCTTGCACAATTCCCCTTACTGCCAAACAAGAGTCACAAAAAAGATGCATAGTCTGCTATAACAAAGGTATTAGGAAGGACTCTATAATGTCCAGAAAACTAAAGAAAACCTATGCATGTGGGGTATTTCCATAATCTAAATATGCTGCCAAACAAGTCTGGCTAGATTTCCTGCCATAACGCGTAACATGTGCAAAAAATCCTAAGCAATATGGAATTGTTGGTGAAAAAAGGGCAGGGAATTAATTCTGCAGCTAGTTTTGGCAGCGATAGGTAATACTAAATGACCCGCAGTCTAAGAATTTGTGAGCTTCTAGTACTTCTAGTGTCCTGGTACACGGCTCGGGAAATCATCGGTTAGGGGAGATCATGGATCTCCTTCTAAGCGGCTCAAATAAGGGAGCACAAGGTTTGTCTCTTCAGACCTCTTCTTCAATTCGCCATAGCACTGTGTGGCGGTGATTAAAGCTGCGCGCACAGGAAGGGAACATTAAAGCAGAGTTCTGAAAAAACGACTCAGCATCATCATGCTCCTGCCACTGTATTGAAGAAGCAAATGGCGAGGGAAAAAGGTAAGAGCATGCCCCCCAACTGTCCCGATTTGAGCGGGACAGTCCCGATTTTGGGACTCCCGCCTATCCCTACCTCTGTCCCAAATTTAGGGGACACTGATTCACTTCAGACCTCGCTTTACTGCTCTCTAATCCCTACCCGCCAGCAAATATTGCAGAGCATGGAGATATGTCGTACCGCGCTCTTTATCAAAAGCCTGGTGCGTAGTGATGAGGGAGCAGTAAAGTGAGGTCAGACCTCGTGCTCCCACGACAGGATGGAGGAACGGTAAGAGATGAGGAGAAAGGGGTGTAAGGGCAGTGTATGTATGTGTGTGTTTGTAAGCTTGTGTAAGCTTGTGTATGGGCAGGTGTGTGTAACTGCAGTATAGGTATTTGTAAGCTAGTGTGTAAGAGCAGTGTATGTGTGTGTGTAAAGGCAGGTGTGTGTAAAGGCAGTGTATGTGTATATGTGTGTATGTAAAGGCTGTGTATGTGTGTAAGTGTACGTGTGTGTGTAAGGTCAGTGTACGTGTATATATGTGTGTGTAAGGGCAGGTGTGGTGTAAGGGCTAGCGCATGTGTATTGTGTGTGTGTGTAAGGGCATGTCTATGTGTATATGTGTGTGTGTGTAAGGGTAGTGTATGTGTATAGGTGTGTTTATGGGAAAGTGTATGTAAGGGCAGTGTATGTGTATATGTGTGTTTTTGGGCAGGGGTGTGTAAAGGCAGTGTGTATGGACAGGCATGTGTAAGGGCAATGTATGTGTATTTGTGTGTTTATGGGCAGGGGTGTGTAAAGGCAGTGTTTATGGGCAGATGTGAGTAAAGGCAGTGTGTAAGGGTCCTGGGAGGGAGGCTAACACTGTGTTCGAGTGAGTGTGTATTAGTGCACAGTGTGGTGTGTTGGTGTACGGTGTTTGAGCCTATATGAAGGGTATCAGTGCATAGGGTAAGACTCTGTTGGGTGTCAATGTATGGTGTTATGATGAATGTGTTTGTCAGTATACAGAATGAGATTGGGTGGAGTGTCCACAAACAGAATGTATTGTATGGTGTTAGAATGTGTGTCCCCATATGATGTGAGGATCCTGGGTGTTGAGGAGGGGGGTTAGATCCTGACAGACCTGCTCTGAGGCAGGCACTCTGGTGGGAGTCGGAGAGGCTTCAAGCGTACTGCCCTATATAAACCCTGCACTCACAAAAGTCTGGGCTTGTGTGTTGCAAGGCTGTAATGTCTTAGAACAGTCATTATTCTCCCTTGTGGAACTTGCCACAGCTCGCTGACCTTGTTTGATCTCCCGGAATTTTGACCTTTGGCTCACTTGCTCTGGCTTGTTAACCTGTTCTGTCTGCGTTGACCCTCTGGACAGATTATTGACTTTGCTTGTGGCTTATGAACTACCTGACTCTGGGTGACTGCAGTCTCTGCCATACACTCCCAGCACAGTTCTGACAGTATGAACCAGGGAGGTAGTGTTTGCAGAGTGACGTGCAGGCAGCAGAGCACTGAGCAGTGAAGAAGCTATATAGAGTAGGGGCTGAGGTGCCACTTGGTCTTAACAAAAACAGACTTAAAAAAACACCAAACAGTAGCAAGCTATGTAAAACAATGTATATAGCTCCAAATACAGGGAGGCAGGCTTATGCGATCATCAGACTTGGGATCTATCGTCCAAGCCAGAAGCAATACAGAACAAAGGTGTGAGGAAAACGATCCAACGCTGCAGGGAACAGGGCCACCGAGCTGAACACAGTCTATGCAACAAGAATCCATTAGCAAAAAGGACTTTATTAGGTAGCAACAAACATGGGGGGGCAATCAGCAGGGTGTAGAAGACTTGCCTAACGCATTTCGAGGGTTGTGCCTCTTAATCATAGGTTTATTGCATCGTGGCCCCTATGACAAATTTAAACTTTGCTAACAAAACTGGCAAAAAAAACTTGGAAGGTAATTCAGCCATTCCTTTTCTGTTGTCCTGGGCATTAATTTAGGTGTCACCTCATATGGAGGCATCCTGGCCAATTTCTGGTGGTTAAGTTGAATAAAGATGATATTTAATTTGACACTGATTTAAGGTTGTCATTTGCACATATTTAAATCAATTAGTCTAATATGTTTATATTTAATTGGTTATTTTATTGTTAATAGTAGGAAAGCAAGGATTAATATATTGACTGCCTTTTATTGTGTCACATGCGGTCTCTCACTTTTGACATGTCTTATTCATATTTTATATTTGTTGATATTAATATACAGCTGAACAAATTAGGCTGGATTCCTCAGCCATAACACATAACCTATGCAAAAAATCCTGAGCAGCACAGTGTGTATAAAAAAAAAAAAGCGCCCCAAAATATTTCTACGGCCATCTTTGGCAGTGATTAGTGTCCAAATGCTCCTGATGAAATACCCTGCATTCTCTGCTTTACAAAAATATATACTTTTGTGGGTATTATTTTGGGGGTTTTTGGTTCACAATTGGAGTTTCAAACTCAGCATACTAAATGTAAAAATCCACCTGTAATTTGCAATTCATAAGGAAGTATGAAAATTATATATAACTAAGGAATATTCAGAACACCTGAATTATTATATTTTCTGCCAATTTAACTTTTTCAGAAGAAAATATATGAAAAATGTGGATTTTTTTCTCTTTTACTAGTTTATAAGAAATAACTCAGAACATTTTAGGCTAAGCGTGTAACTATTGTATCAAAAGATGGCCCTGTCTCCTTAAAAAAAACAATATATAGTTTACATGGGTACACTATACACAGGAACCTAAATATAGCAAAATTGCTCTGGTATTTGAAGTACGGAAAAAAAAATCCTCGTACTGAAAGGGTTAAGCTGTGAATGAGGGAGGAGGTGAGATGTAGCCCTTTAGATGATCCTCCCAAAGACAAGTGTTTTTTATTTATTTTTTTACAGTTTAAGGAATGCATATTAAGGTATTTACAATGTACTTTAATATGCATCTTTCTTTGGAGGAGCTGTATGGGACATCAGACTGTCCCTTTAAGACAAACGGTCAGAATATTTTTTTCTGCTTGATAATCATGTTTCAGCATGTCACTGCATGTCAAATACAACTGCTTAGTGTGAGTGAGTAAGCAGAAAAGTACTGGCATAGCTGAACATATTTTGTGCAGAAAAAAACTGGCCTACAAAAATCTAACAAAAAGAAATCTAAATTCATATAACTTTTAAAGGACAACATCTTGACAGTGGCCAATCACACACACAGAAAACTATGAAATACAAAAACCAAGAGATGAAGAATGGGTTTTCTACTTTTGGAAGAAAAGGAAAAATATGCAAACATATAGAACAAATAACAAATCAGTACACATTATAATAGTTAATAAGAAACTAAATTGAATGTTTTTTTAATTAACGATTGATAAAACAGATACACATCATTGACCATGGGATTTTAATAGAGCGCTTAAACTACATCCGTGGTGCAAGAGTCACAGTCAACTGATTTAAACCTTTCCACACTGACATATCACAGAGAGCAACATCTGGATCATGCTCATCAGCTCCAAAAGAATTAGCCTGCGGGGTTCTAAAAAGTTACATCTTGTCTCTCATGCTATTCACAATCTACTTGCTACCACTAAGGGGCGTCATTAGGCGACATAGCATAAGATATCATTGCTACGCAGATGACACACAACTCTACATCTCTCTTTGCCCCATATTCTATAGACCAGACATACCTCATCAAAAGTTGCTTAACAGACATCATAAAGTGGATGAATGAAGGGGCGTAACTAGAAACCAACGGGCCCTGATGCAAAAATTACCCGGGCCCCCAACTCCAACAGCTAGTCTGTGCCACACACTTACTCATGCTCATTTACACACACTCCATCTCACCCCACTTACACATCCATGCTCAGGGACGGGCTGGGCTGGGGGGCAATTGCCCCCCAGGCCACCCTAAATGTTAATAAAACGTCCGGCCAAGTGGCCGATGCAGCCGGACGACCGCCATGGCTGTCTTTATTGCGGGCCAAAAGGGAGAGGTGGTATGAATGAGAATGTGTGATTGAGGAAATGAATGAGTATCTGTCAATGAGTGAATGAATGAGTATCTCTAAATGATTAGTATCTGTAAATGAGGAAATTAATTTATGTGAATAATGAATGAATGAATACGTGTGTGAAAGCATTGCACAGGGAGGCTGTTTGAGGATACCATAGCCAGGTTGTTTGGGGGCAAAGGTGGGAAGTCCTATGCTTTTATTATGGGTGTTGGGCAGATCCTGTGAGTGGAATCTGGGTGCTAAGGGGGGGGCATTAATTCACGAGAGGGTGCTGGCTGGGGGCACCAGATAAATCAAAACTGAAGGGGGGCTGGGCGCTGGGATAAATATAAAATGTGGGGCTAGCTGGGGGCAATACCCAAGGGTGTGGGCGCATTAAGGTGACTGCATTGGCCATGTTTTCCAGGACGGTGTGTGTGTCAGTGTGACAGGGCCTGTCCTGGTGTGTATGTGTGTGTGTGTGTGTGTGTGTGTTTGGGTGTCCGGTGTGGCAGAGCCTGTCCTGGTGTGTGTTTGGGTGTTGGTGTGGCAGAGCCTGTCCTGGTGTGTGTGTTTGGTGTGTCGGTATGGCAGAGCTTGTACTGGTGTGTGTGTGTTTGGGTGTCGGTGTGGCAGAGCCTGTCCTGGTGTGTATTTGATCATCTGTTTCCTGGCACTTTATGTTCTGTAGGAATAAGTTGAACTATAGTCACTTTAAAAGGACAAAATTTTCTAGGCCCAGAAATCAGTGAGCAGAAAAGTGAAGGTTTTGTGTTATTTAATCTATTTCAATCTGCATATTTTATTAAAAAGGATTAGTTCTGTTAAATTGTGGCTTCAGGCGTCCCGTGTATAATGACTTTTTTTAGTGTGCTGACGTACTCCCAATCCCATCACATCAACATGTTAGAAAATTAGGAAAAGATGGGCATGGATGGCGGGCTGATTCGGTGGCGCAATGGGCCACCTGACTAGACTTGCCCCCCAGGCCGTAGGCAGCAATCCCTCCCCTGCTTGGTGGTGGCAGCGTATTACCAGCCTGGTGTGGTATTTGTGGAGTGTTTGAGGTTTAGTGAGTGATATTGTTAACCCTTGCACACCCTATGTGTTAGGTTATCCAATAACTGTGACAGTGTCCAAGAATCTGTTCTGTGTCAATACTATTAGATGCATCATGTATGCATCCATACGTGTATATTTGTGTGCATGCATATGCTCATGTATATGTGTATTTGGCTATAGTTCGTACATGTGTAAATGCTTACACGTGTTGTGATTATTAAAAACACAGAAACTTAGAATTCAACATCAATTACATTACATTTATTTATGTAGCCCCAGCAATCAGAGTCTGTAGGATAAATTTAAAATAACAAAGACAAATTGGTACAAAAGGAGAAGAGGGCCCTGTAGTAACTACAGGGTTACTATTTTTTTAAACTTTTGCTCTTTGCAATACGTTAGAGTGTGGGTGGATCCTCCACAGAGAACTGGAAAAAAGAATCTACTCGATAAACAGATCTGTGATCAGTCTGCCAGTCACTGCAAGCAGCAGTACCAGCCTCCCAAAACCATGTCTGTAGCTATACTCCTTCTACAGCTCTTGGTATTTCTCCTGGCATTGCCTATCTATGTCCTTAACTATCTTGGAATTTGGGAATCCATAGTTAAGAAAATGTTTCCTTATTTTATGGCCTGGTTTACTGACTTGTATAACAAATCCACAGAGGAGATTAAAAGGGACCTCTTCAGTAACCTTAGTGACTTCTCAAGCTCCTCAAAGAAGCTCACTCTTCTTGAGATTGGCTGCGGTACTGGTGCCAACTTCAAATTCTATCCAGATGGCTGTAGAGTGACCTGCGTGGACCTGAATCCAAATTTCCAGTCATTTCTGAGCAAAAGCCAGGCGAAGTGTGATCACCTTAAGTTTGATCGTTTTCTGGTAGCGTCCGCGGACAACATGAGCCAAGTGGCCGATAACTCCGTGGATGTGGTTGTCTGTACCTTGCTGGTATGCTCGGTGCCAAACACACCAAAGGTGTTGGAAGAAGTACAAAGAGTGCTCAGACCGGTAAGTTTTATACCATCTGTTGCGTTATTCTTCTTTGATATTTTTCTTTAACATCCAGCTACTTCAGCCCACAGAGTTCCAAATGGCTACATTCAAAAAAGCAGAACAGAAGTAAGCATTGAGTCTATGAATGGAACTATGAATGGTCCCTTTACATTTTTGCAGTCCACCCCTTGAACAAGCAAAAGAAAATATTAAAAAAAGACGACAACCTAGGGCATTTCACTGCGAGCATTTGGATCATGCAACCAGATGGTTAGCAATCCCTGGCAAAAGGAGCCGTAACATTATTTTTCGTTGTTTTTATCACCAACTTTTCCATGTTTTTTTAGGATTGTTTGCATAGATTACATGTAACTGCAGAAAAAACAACATTTATTCTGCTGCAACTCTAGATTACAGAAATACCCTACATCCATAGGTTTTTATATACATTTATATAGGTATTTATACAAACACAGTTTGTATTGATTTTTCCTGCAGGTGGAGGGGGGTTGGCTGGCTGTGCAATAATGTCTGATCCCTGCATGACAGCAGGGATCAGTTTTTCAGTGTGCCAGCCAGCTTATGTATAGATCAGATGGCAACCTGTTGGCACATTTTTTAAGCTTATTTTATTATTTAATTTATTTTGCTTTTTCTGAGGCATGAATGCAGCATTGTGTTCATTGAGAACGCGAGGCATCCATTCATAAAGAAAATCTTGCGAGATAACGTTGCCATGTTAAGATGTGGGGGAGTATGAATGGCAGTCCCCTGCATGGGAAACGATCCTTCACAGCGATCCAGCCAGGTGTTAGATAGGACTCAAAACACACGAGCCTCACGTTCATTTAGAATGCAAGGAATCCATTCATAATGGGAGTCTTGCTTGATCTCAAACTGCTCATGCATGGAATATAAATGCCGGTTTACAAAGAATTGGGAACTGTTGGGTTGCGGTGGGCCCCAGCATAGAATGTCGTGAAGGTTTTAACAGGTTAATATGTATGAAACCTTGCATATTATTTAATACATATTGTATTAATATTTTATGTAAAAATTATGCTAGTTAAAAGTAGAAGAAATATTCTCCAAGACCCAATATATTTTAAACAACTGCTTTTCAACAAGCATGTGGCTTCCCTCCTCGTATAAGAGCAGAACCACTTTTGCCATTGGCATCCTACAGGAGTATTCTTCTGTCCATGCCTCTATACTGTTCCTGTGCAGCTGAAAGAAACACTCCAAAATCTTGTGGAAAGCCTTCCTGGAAGAGTGGAAGCTGTTATAGCTGCAAATAGGGGGCAACTACATATTAATGTCTATGTATTTAAAATGCGATGTCATAAAAGTCCCTGGTCAGGTGTCCCAATACTTTTGTTCAAATTGTGTGCATACAAATTCTGGCAATGCATTTTACACACACGCACACATATATTCTTCTATTTGTTGCAAATTTGTCACGCTTAAGTGTTTCAGATCATCAAACTAATTTCAATATTAAAAGATAACCAGAGTAAACACCCAATGCAGTTTTTAAATTATGATTTCATGTATAGAAGGAAAAGATGCTATCCAACCCTACCTGCCCCTATTTTAAAAAGGAATTGCCTCCTAAATCAACCAATTAACCAAATGTAATTGGTACTTGGATTAAATTTCACTACACACACCCAGCTATGTTTACTGCCAGCTCTGCTGAATCTAAACATCAATTAAATAGAACCTGACTTCCAAAGTGAAAATGCAACTCATGAAGCAGCCATGGGAAACAATGTCATTAACATCTATCAGTCTGGAGTTTTAAAGCCATTTCTAAGGCCCTGGGTCTCCATCAAACCACAGTCAGAGCCATTTTCTAGAAACGGAAACAAATTGGAACAGTGGTGAACCTTCCCAGGAATGGACGACCTACACCGAAGACTTATCCAGGAGGTCAACGAAGAGCCCACAAGGACCTAAGTGACTTGACATATTTAATAGAACCATGATTTCTGCTCTCTACCAGAAAATGCTGAAGGAGAATGTCCGGTCATCAGTCTATATATATCAGGGTATATATATATGTGATATACACATATACAGGATACATATAATTATATATATATATATACTAGACTTGGGCACCAAGGGGCTCTTCGTGTTCGTCTTCGCCTGTTCCTGTCTTCTCTTCGGGCGAATATTCGTGGACATTCTTCGTGTTCGGTTTTTCTTCTATTTTAGGGTTAAGGGGTTAATACGGGGTTAACGCGTACCGCAGCAACTCTGGTTCTATCAGTTAAATGTCCGAACGAACGACCAATAAAGTCGCTTGTACGGACATTTAACTGATAGAACAGGGAGACCAGTGGGATGTGCCGGGTTGCAGCGTTGGGGTTTTAAAAGTCTGTACGAGCGACCAACAGAGACTTTTAAAACCCCAATGCTGCAACTTACCCGGCAGATCCCACTGGTCTCCCTGTTCTATCAGTTAATAAATAATAGAACAGGGTGACCAGTGGGATCTGCTGGACAAGTTGCTTCATTAGGGGTTAACTTTTTAAAGACTTTTAGGCTCCTGGTGCACTTGTTGCACCTTAAGGGGTTAAGGGGCCATGCGAGTGAGCCTATTGGTCGCTTGCACGGCCCTTTAACCTATGGATTTCCGCTCCCATTATCTAACGCAGCATTGAAGGGGTTAACGGGAGCGGAAATCCATAGGTTCGCTGTCAGGGGTTACAAAGGCCATGCGAGTGAGCCTATTGGTCACCTGCAGGAGGTCCCTGTAGGCGACCAATAGGCTCATTCGCTTCGGGGTGTCTTCGGAACGAACACGAAAACGCACTCTTCGTGTTCGTTTTCATGTTCGCCCGAAGACGAATGCAAAAGTCTAATATATACACAAACACACTATCTCTCTCTCATATATATATAT
>VKOC01024458.1:0-16081 GCA_009364415.1 Spea multiplicata | reverse complement strand
ACACCTGCCCTGGGCCCAGAACTGCATGTCCCAGGCGTCAGGCAATAGTAATTGCGCATCCTGGGGCAGAGTGCCCCATGATATTCATTTTAACCCCCTTTATGCCACCCTGCCTCTAGAAATGCCTTTTAACCCCCTGTATGCCCCTCTGTCCCATTATATGCCTTTAAACCCCCCTATATGACAGATTATGCAAATTAGCATGGCCAGTATTTTTTGCAAGAAAGGTGGTAACCCTAGCCAGAGAGGAGGATCCAGGTCCCCTGCAGCTCTATGGGGGATCTTGATCCTAGCCCAGCTGCTCACCCGCAGCAGGGCTAAATAAAATAAAAAAATAAGAATAAAAAAAACACCTGCCCTGGGCCCAGAACTGCATGTCCCAGGCGTCAGGCAATAGGAATTGCGCATCCTGGGGAAGCTCTGTGTATCCAGCAGGTGCAGGCAGGTACAGCATTCATTAAAGTGTCAGGGCTGATTTCAAGCCCTGTTTATCTCTGGAGAACAGCTGTAACAACTAATGGCACATAAAAGAACTGTAGACCTTATATCAAGAATTGTGCAATGGAAGAATTCCACACCATTGACAGCTTCCACAAACCTAAAGGGTTAATTCATCATGCTGAGGAAGAAGGAAGCTTTATGCACAGCTCTGTGATATCATTTGGTGGGAGGGGCCAGTGATCAGCCTGGAATTTCCTACATTCCAGACACTGGAAAACCCTTAGATAAGATTAAAACTCCCTAGTGAAAGCACCAAAATCCCCTTCAGCTGTAAAGCCACAGAGTGACGCCCTAAGTAGCAGACTGTCCCTTCATACAACATAAATGCAAAAAAACATTCTGCCATGGGATTTGATTTTTTAGAAATCCCCATGTTTTTTTCTCTTAGCAACATTCAATGGAAATATTTGGATGTAACAAGGACAAAGGCTCAATGCGCATTTAGGTAGTCATTTACTATGTGTTCTTGAAATAAATATGCAACAGAAATTACATACATTGTATGTACAATTCCTACAGTGTTTGATGGTGCTCAAGACACAATGTGTGGAAATGTTACATAGATAATTAACACTTTCCAAGTTGTGACATACAGTACTTTTATTAACAAATAGAAATTTAATCCATCTAGATTGTAAACTTGTTTGGCAAGGACTCTCCTTAAATGTTGTTTCTGTAATTAAAATTGTTATGTTATATACTACTTGTTATGTCCTGTGTACTCATTGTACAGAGCTGTGGAATATGCTGGTGCTATACAAAATAATAATTATGTGTAGTAAAAAATTTAAGTATTTGGTTCAGTAACTTTCATCTATTATATGTCTTTGTATTGTGGTAGCTAATATTGTCCTTATTGTAAACGCTATAACTCTACTAGCATGTGCCTGTCATGACCCTTGCACTGCACATGTCCCTAGGAAGGAAATATCCTAATAAATTAAATGGCACGAGACAAATAACCACTCATATAACACAGGGTTGAATTTTGAAATGACCATGGTATTTAGTTACAAAATGCTGTGGCAGAATCATCGTATAAACCAAATGCAACATCTATAACCATATATGGAGGATCCCTGAAAAATCACTTAATCTCCCATCTGAAACTGCTTTTTCCACTCCGCCACATACCACTGGTAAACACGGTGGGACCGGTTAACCCCTTTACTTACTACAAGAGGCACCTTATTTCCAGGGGCATGGTAATAAACTTTAACCTCTATCATTTTACAGGTCCACACAGGCCCAGGCTGGGACAAAAAATAGGCCCGGGCATTTAAGACTGAGCAGCCCATTTTTATGAAAAAACATACATATACATATACATATATAATACTTGGTCATTCAACATGGGAAGCCTGAAGCCACAATTTAGTGGGACTAATCCTTGAAATAAAAACACATTACCTTATCTTTTCCACTAATTTTTGGGCCTTGAATGTTTTGTCCCCTGAAGTCACTACAAATTCAGGAGGGCGTTTTATCTCTGGATAAGTAAAAATGAAATAGTTCCTACTGTAAATTAAGTGCCAGGAAACAGATAACCAAACACACACCGGGACCGGCTTTTCCACACCGACACCCAGACACACACACCCCAGGACAGGCTCTGCCACACCGACGCCCAAACACACACCAGGACAGGCTTCTGCCACACCCAACACCAGCACACACCAGGACAGGCTCTGTCACACCGAACACCCACCACACCAGGACAGGGCTCTGCCACCAACACCCAGACACACACACCAGGACAGGCTCTGTCACACCAACATCCAAACACACACACCGGGACAGGCTTTGCCACACCAACACCCAGACACACACACCAGGGCAGGCTCTGTCACACCAACACCCAGACACACACACCAGGAAAGGTTCTGTCACACCAACACCCATACACACACACCCACATACCAGGACAGGCTCTGCTACACTGACACCCACACACTGTCATGGACCCGGTGAACAGGTCTGATAGGAGCCCAGGTGCAGGGGATACAAGGGGCTCCGTCTGTACCCCACGATGCATGATGGTTTGGGGTTGTTTCAGACAGGCGCAGGAAATAAACCACAGACAGGATATGCAGTTAAAATCTGTATTGCAAATGATGGTATAACAACATATATATGGAAAGTCTCTTGGCTGGAAGCCCTCTGGATGGGGCACACACGACTGGAAGCGCTCTGGATGGGGCACACACAACAGGTTGCCCACTTGCAGGGCACACAGCAGATTGCCCACTTGTAGGGTACACAGCTTTGGAGTCCACTTGTGGGGCTCTGGCCGCAACTCAGGAACAGCTCAGGAACCAAAACAGCCAGTCCTATAACATTAATGTGAAAGCCCAGACTGAAGGGCTGGACAGGTTTAGTGCAGCTGGACATGATAAGCACTCAGAGTGGTTCAGAGTGACAAGGGTGGCCACTAGTGGTTGGTAATGAAAATGAGCAGCACAAAATTTAAACAAGTCCAGATAGCGAAGGCTGAAACGTTACACGCACACACACACACACCAGGACAGGCTCTGCTACACTGACACACACACACCAGGACAGGCTCCGCTATACTGATAACCAAAAACACACAAAGAGCAGGACACAATCTATGACACAGACATCTACGCCAGGATGGATTTTCCACACTGCATTGTCGTTGATACCCCCCTTAGTGTTTTTGTCTCTTGTGTATTGATGCCTTAGCCAGCACCTTTTAGTATAGATTAATGTGGTGCCCGCGGACCCTTGTAGCACCATTTGTATTTATGCCCCCAGCAAGCCCCTCCCTTTATTATTGATTTATGTAATGGCCCCATCACATATACGCATTAGACATGCATTTTTAACTACATAATACGTTTTTATCTCTTGAAATATGATTTCAAAATAACAGCTGAACTGGCAGCTCAACTAGACCCTGCTGCCAATATATATATATATATATATATATATATATGTGTGTGTATATATATATATATTATATATATATATATATATAAATATTAAACCCTGCTGCTGAAATGTATTAATATTAGACCCTGCTGCCGTTTATATATATATCCCGCGGCGCTTCTCCTTCCTCCTCTGCAGCCGGTGTGTCTGCGTCTAGAGGCGCACGAGTGGAGACGCCGGGGAACGCGCCTGAATGACATCACGCCCGGGGGGCGGAGTATCCCCAGAGCGGCAAGTTTAAAACCCAGCTCAGTTATTGTGCCGAGTATAGCTTTTCTAGTGAATTTCTCCAATCTTCTGTGTATGATCCTGGCTATTCCTTTGACCCTGCTGCCTTCCATTGTCCCGACCCTGGTCTACCAAATGTCTCTCCTGATTTCCTGTGTACCGACCTTGGCTTGTTATTTGACCACGCTGATCTCCGTGATACTGAACTTGGCTTGTATATTGGACTACGCTACTCTCTGTGAACCTGACCCCAGCTTGTGCACTGATCGATGCTGCTCTCCGTTTACCGATCCCGGCTTTGTATACAGACCTCGCTGGTGTCAGTCCCTGTTGCATCTCGCCTGGTGTGTTTTTCCTGCATACTGGACTCCTCTCTCTCCCCAAGCCTTACATAAACACACAAACCCAGCTTTTCATATATAGATGAAATGAAATTCACTTGTGATCTCAGCACTGAAGGTATAGATCAAATAAACAGAATCCGACATACCAATCCTGTATTTGCAGGTATACAATAATAATGTATGGAAACATTGCATAGCAGATATTGATCTACAGAATACCCCAAAAAAACAGCTTTGCAGATATAGAGCAATTGGAATTCACATAAAAACTCAGCATTAAAGGTATAGATAAAACCCCTAAATTAAAGGCATAGATCACAGGCTGCATACCCTAAAGCCAACCCAAATTATACATATAGGACTTGCCCCAAACAGCCCAGCACAAGTCAACGTTGTCCCCAAACAGCCCGGTCTGTGCCATCTTTGTTCGATAAACACCCTGCCTGTGCCATCTTGGTCCCCATGGCTCAAACACCCTGCTTGTGCAATTTTTGCCTTTCCACAATTATACACCTGATACACACAAACACTTTTACAGTCACTCACTAATTCACACTTTCATTCACACAATCATTTATTCTCTCACACATTCACACAAATCATTTACACATAATCATTAACCCCTTAAAGACAATAGGGGTTCTTACTTGTAGTATATTGTGGGACAATGGCTCTTTTAACATTTTTCAGTGTTGCTGTTTAGCTGTGATTTTCTTCTTTCTCATCTCATGCTCACATATTATATATATCATTTTTTTTTCAGGACAAACAGGGCTTTCTTTAAATACCATTAATGTTATCATATCATCTAACTTACTAAAAAAAATGATAAAATATGGGTATTTACTGTTAAAAAATTACTTTTTCTCACTTTTTAAACAAAAAACTTATGAATCTTATGAAAAAACCTGCTAAAAAGATTCTACTATTTGTCCTGAGTTTAGAAATACCCAATGTTTTTATGTTTTTTTGCTTTTTTCTGCATGTTATAGGGCGATAAATACAGGTAGCGTTTTGCTATTTCAAAACCATTTTCTCCCCCCCCATGTGCCATTTCGGGTATCTTTCAAATCATATATTTTTAAAAACTAGACACCCCAAGGTATTTGAAATGCACTGATTTTACCAGCAGCCTTTGTGAAACTTTATGGTAGTACATTTTTTGTATTTTTTTACACACACGTTGTACTTCAGGTATAAATTTACCGCTTCTGGTATATGTCCATGTCAAACACCCCAATATTAAATATATTGCTTATTAAAAACTTTTTTTTTTTGGTGACAGTGAGGATTTTTACATGTTACCATATATTTTTTAATTTTTTGTTTAACATTTTTGAACAATAATTTTTTTTTTTTACTAATCACTCTGATTAGTGAGCTGGGCTCCATTGACCTTGCATGGTTGGATGCAGTACCTGCATTCAACCTGCAGGAGGAGCTCGACAGTTCTCAAGAAGGTCTGGATAGACCTTCTAAAAATCATTTTCTATTGTTAATGCCATCCTGTGAATGACGGCAACATCCTAAGCTATTTTAGCCCGCGCGATCTTTGATGATCGGTGCAGCGGCGACCATTTTTCTTCCGGTGAGGGCTTCTGTGGATGCTGCAAAGCTGCCGATTCGCTGCGAAAATGCGGCGATGCAGCTATTTAACGGCAGCCTATACATGTACAGGCATTGTCGTTATCACGTTGCACGGCAACCCCGTTACATTCATTAATTCTCTCCCTCATCCACACATGAATTCATTAAGTCTCTCCCTCATTCAGACAATTCATCCACACATTAATTCATACTTACTCATTCACTCTTATTTCAATATTCTTCCTACCCTCTTTCTCACTATCTACCCCCTTTCTCACTACACATCTCCCTCCCTTACACATTTTCTACCCTCTGTCCCCCTTTCTATCTACCCCTATTGCCTCCCTTATCACTTTCTAACCCCTCTCCCTCCGCAACCCACTATCTACCCTGCCCCCTATCTACCCCCCCCCTTATATGCCCACTCTGCCCCCCCAGATATGCCTTATACCTGGGTATATGCCACTCTGCCCCCGAAATGCCTTATACCCCCCTCTATGTTACTCTGCCTGACCGATAAGCCACTCTGCCCCCAGATATGCCTTATACTTTCCTATATGCCGATCTGCTTCCCTGATATGCCTTTCAACCCCCTTTATGCCACTCTGCCCCCCCCCCGCAATGCTTCCCCAGACTCGTCCCCATACTACAGACTCCCTGGTGTCTAGCGCGTAGACAACCTCCGCTGCTGTCGGCACTTCTGCTGGGGCTTCTATGATGGAGCACCGGAAGGTCATGTCACGCCGGTGCTCCATCATAGAAGCCCCCAGATGAAGTGCCAGCAGCAGCAGAGGTTACCAGAGAGGAGGATCCAGGTCCCCTGCAGTGCTACTGGGGATCTGGATCTTAGTCTTGTAGTCAGACCTCTATTTGAGATCTGATTATAAGAAAAAACCCTCATCTTATTTATAATCAAGAAAATGCATTAATATCCTGATTAGCTGCATCACCAGTCTACTGTGCAAATCATTTGCACCTGCACAAATCAGTAAGATATGGTGCCTTATGCCAAACCGCATATCAAAATTGTTCATCGTAAGCCTTAATGCAAATGGACTCCCACTTCCCAGTCCTCAAACTCACTGAAACCCCACCTAGATGCCTGGGTAGCCTCTCCTATCTGAAAAGAATGTTTCCCAAAGTCAGAGGGATTCCTACAAACCATCCATAGACACTTCCTAAAAACTAAACTGAATTGAAATCTAGAAAGCATGGTGCCATCTCCATGTAACAATAATGGACCAAATCCCTACGGCCTCAGAGACAACCTACTTTGCCTGTTGTAGAATTCCTAAAAAAGCCAGGACGAAAGCAAATCTAAGAAGAACTTCCTAGAAAAATGCACACTTTAAAATAACCGCAATTCTGACTGAATAAAGCAAAAGTAACAAAGCACCTAAATGGTGCAAACGAACGACCTGCTCCACATTGAAATTATAATGGAACATGATATTTTTATTGCTAAAAAAATCACCCTGTACTTCAACCCCTACAGCTATCGGGAACAGCTCCAGTACCATTAAGTTCTTGTTCCAGCACACCTCACACAACCCTCAGACCACAAACCAGCAAACCATGAACCTTTAAAATAAGCCCCAAAACCCACTGTGCCAGATGCATCTGTCCAGAGGGACAACTCATTAACAACCTCTGCTAACCATAGTGATTTTTCACCTTCAGAGGCTGAGGCTGCATTCAGCCTTGTGCGGAAGAGTACTGAGAGGGAACTCTTTCTCCGCAAATCTGTTCTCCAATTGGGAGAAGAGGGTATGCCTGGATGCTCCCCCCTTTGTGGATGTTTAACAGGAAGCCGGAATAATGAAGACAAAGGGTGTAACCCAAGTCACTTATACAATATTTTGGCTACAATTTTATTATGTACATAATGCTAATTTGTTAAGATTATACCTGGTGTGCACATGTGTCATGCTGCACTTTATTAATTTGACACAAAACAAATTTACTTTTGGCTCAAAAAATTAAAATGTTACCAGTATCAGTAGTAGAAATCCCAAATGATGTAACAGACAGGATTCATATAGAGCTTTTTCCCCAGTGAGGCTTAAACTGCTTTACAGGGGTAAACAAATATATTAACTTAATGTAGTTAGATTATTGTACATTCATGTGGAACAATAAAAGTTAATTAGCTGAATGATTAAGTCTTTTTTTTGTCTCTAAAGATAGGCTAAAAGTTCCAGAGTGTAGTAGCAGCATAACAGAATGCATTGGAGCCTGATTTTGTGCAAACTCTGGGCACTGAAAGAAGAGAAAGATGCGTAGATCAAAGCGGGCAACTTGGGATATAGGGTAATAATAACTCTTTCAAGTTACAGGGGCTCTGGTTCTTTAGGGCTTTGAATGTTAAGAAGCCCCCCTTAAAATAGATTCTTCATTTAATAGAAAGCCAATGTTTATCATTCAAGTTGTTTTACACCATCTTCTTTCAAGTTTCTGATCTTTTCTCTTCAACAGTTTTGTGTTAAAACTAGATTTGTTAATTCATATTCGGGCAAACATGAAAACGAACACGAAGGGTGCGTTTTCATTGTTCAGCCAGAATACCGACCATACGAACATGGCGCCGGCAAAACGTAGACGAAGACACACAACACGAAGAATCTTCGATCTCTCTGGTCCCTTCCCCATCTAGCCTACAGCTATCTTGGGCACGCTCAGTTCCATACAATTGTATAATTGACTTTGAATTATTTTTAGGAAGCATAGAAATTACCAGCAACGACTTGAGATTTTTTTAAAAAATTTCAACCAGTTTACATTTGGATAGAGACAAGCAGACCTTGCCCTTATGTTTGTATTTGTTTTGTATTTATGTGTTTGAAAATATCTAAAATTATGTTGGGTAAGATATACAGCTGGCAGGACATCGATGCTTATAATGTAAAGTGCATGTTTTCAGTTTGGCTTATAAAGATACACACAAAGTAATAATAGTTACGTTCCACAGGCTGGTGGAGGTGGAAAATCAAATACACTTACAGGAGATCCAGACGATGGACCATCTTCTAGACACAGTTAACTAACTAAAGAAAACAATACACTCCCTGGAGGACAAGGTAGAAGACCTAGAGAACAAAAGGCAGAGAAACACCTTGCATATCATAGGCCTCTCAGAGTCCTTTAGAGGAAAAGATCTTCTCGCTTTTATCACAAGTAGCTATCCTTTTATCACAAGGGGCTAAATTACAGCATACTATTTACAGAGAATGTTTATACATAGGTGATTCTAAGATGGATCACAACAAGTCAGCATGCCCCAGCCAAGAATAAGCCTATCATAGCCAGCTGTTATACCCAACTATGCACCAATTATGCTATCTGTGGAAGTCAAGCCCCCACCCCAATCTTCCTTTAATTGGCATATGCCCATTTGGCTAACAACGTTTTCCAATCTAGTCTTGAAGAAGCCTGGATAATCCTTTTCTTTGTTGGAATGCGGCGCTAAAGCGGTGCTAATGGGGCACAATATATCCTATGCATCTAAAAAGCAGAACAAGGGTCCAGACTAACCTGATAAAACTTAACTCAAAGGGCCTCAAAGGGCCTTAAAAAATCTCCCCATCCCAAAAGAACTTTATGTGAAGCCAATATAGAGGAAAGGGAGTGCCAGGTACATTATAGCAGCAACATTACAGGCAATGAATTTCCCCACTTTATCCAGTATGCTATAAAATCTTGATCCTAAAAAAGCATTAGACAGTGTGGTCATATCTGTTTTGTTTGCTTCATAGCCAGGGTTTTGGGGAGGTAGTTACCAACTATATAAAAGTAGTGTACTCCCAACCTAAAACTTTTATCTAAGTAGGTGATGGGTATGATTAACCCATTGACACAAACCATTTATAGTTTCCCTGATTTAAAGGAGGAATATTCTCTGCCACATCTATCACCTATGTTTTTATTTGCAAGCAAAGCATTACGCTACGTAAATCTTGAGGGGTTTTCTCAGTTGGAGGTAAAACCTCTTTATGTGACCCTACGTCCAGCTCACTATTCGAAGGTCTCATCGGCAATGTTATATAGGGTTACTTTTCAACTGTGGATTCTGAACAGCTCCCTCCTGGACTGAGCAAGTGATTAGGGAATCCAATATCTATGTATAGGGATATCCTATTTCAAAACTTTGACGGTTGAAAAAGTCTCCTTTTTACCTGAAACACTATACAGACTTCTACACAAGTCCTATGTAAAAAAACACATTGGGGGACCCTACTTGTGGGCTTGCCCTAAATGTCAATGTGTTAATGCAGATCTGTTCCACTGTCCCTAGTCTTGTCCAGTAATTACTGGGTTTTGGACAGACACATACATTTCATAGTAGTGGCCGGGGTCAAATGCATTATGGAAGCTCACACTTCTTACGTCACTAAAATGGACTAGGATCCTACATGATAAAGACACTAGAATTATATACAATTTTATAGACAACAAACAATTACAATATGTCCAGTATACACCGGCAGTCAGAAAGGAAAAAATGCAGGCAAATCTGCCTGCAGATAAAACCAGATACAAAATCGAAACCACGCTTCATGGACACTACACCAAAGGGAAAAATAAACCCGCCTCTAGGGCTATATAATCCATGAATGAAAACAAATATCAATATATATATTTGAAAAATATACAACAGAGAAAATGAATATCAGTGTGTTTTAGAGAAAATAGTATGCATAAATACCTATAAATAAATTATTAAACTAATGTTTGACACTAAATTTACTAGCAGCTATCAAAACCTTGCAATAAATCAATATCATTTTGTCACAGCTTCAGGACCTTTAGATTAGAATTTTGGGAACAGGATTTTACATTATGTGTAGAATTGTGTGCCTATATTAGTATTTAGTGTCTATTAAATGTGTAAAGTACTGAACTATTGCTAATTTATCACATATTTTGTGGACAATAAAGAAAGGATTAATACATTGCAGATTACAGTGAAATACAGATTTAGTGAATTTGACAGGTTTCTTGTTTTAAAATGTAGTCACTACCTTATGATTACAAAATAATGAGTTTGACTTCTAATATTACTGTATATAAAAAGGAACTACTAATAACTAATACATACACATATTAAATAGTGGCTGTTCGTGAGTAGTAACTGTAGCTGTAGTAACCAACAGCTATCGTCCATGAGTAAGAAATACTGTCCCATGACTAATAACTATTGTACATGGATAAGAGCTATTGTCTTATGACTAAAAATCTGCTGTCGGCTTAAAATAGACATACCTGGGAACTTCTGGACTCTGGCTACCCGGAGCCTTCCCTTGCAGGACACGGCCAGAAGTGCCCACTGACGTCCTACTTTATTTATTCTTTGTGAAGTGTCCTCCATAGCTCCAAGGTGATTGGAGAAAAGTCCTGAAAAATCCCATCCTGACACCCTTCATGTTCTATTGGCTTGTAGTCTGTAGGCATGAAGGACATCTTCCCTAATAGTAAAATTAGGCATACAACATATGATATCTCTCATTGTGGTCCTTCTGGCAAACTTCTGGGGGTCTGCTCTGTCATATTTAATTGCGATATCCATTGGTTGTTGTAGTATGGGATTAAATATTGTTTGCAGTGTAACAACAATGTCTGCGCGTGCAACTGTTTCCAAAACCCCCAGAAGCCGCATAATATGTATAATATGATATGCATGTGCATGAAATAGAAGGGTTGCTTTATAAAGTCTATATAAATAAAAGGCAAGCCCATGTCTCCCTTGGTTTTCCCTCTGTAAAGATGAAATCTAGATAAATAAATCTTCCTTTTAATCTGGCCAAATTTACATCTCAGATTCCTCCAACCTGAGGAGGGATTATTATCCCTAAAAAGGTAATCCCTATTTCTTGCCAATAAAAAGGGTATGCTTTTAATGCTTTAAGATCCATCCGGATTAGAAAATTGGCCATGATTTAAAATTGTTTCCATAAGAGGGAATAAAGAGTGATTTGGTTTAATTAAAGCCAGCAAGATATCATCAGCGTACAGGACATGTTTGTTTCTTTCTTCCTATTTTCTATTTAAAAAAAACGGTTTTTCAATGACTGTCTCCGAGATTTCCTCCAGCAGTTCGTCGTTTGAACGACATCCTGATTTACTCTGCTGACTTGCCTTCCCATCGTGAACAGGTCCGTCGTGTACTGTCCCGTCTTCGGCAACACGGACTATTCGCGAAATTGGAGCAGTGCGTCTTCGAGACTCGTCAAGTGACCTTTTTGGGTTACATTATCACGCCTGAGGGGTTCGACATGGATCCATCTAAGGTACAAGCTATCAAGGACTGTCCACAGCCCGTGAGCCTCAAGGCTCTTCAACGTTTCCTTGGATTCGCCAACTATTACCGGCGTTTTATTCGGAATTACTCCAAGATTGTTGCACCCTTAACGGACTTGACTAAGAAGGTTGCCATGGTCGCGGAGTGGTCGACGGAGGCGGTGTCTGCGTTTGCTCTACTCAAGGAGAGATCCACGTCGCCTCTGGTGCTACAGCCCCCCGTCCCCACCTACCGTTCGTCCTGGAGGTGGATGCGTCTGAATCCGGGGTTGGAGCCGTACTCTCGCAACGAGCATCGTACAGTGGACCGCTTCATCCGTGTGGGTATTTCTCTCTGCACTTCTCGGCAGCCGAGAGGAACTATGACATCGGGAATAAGGAATTGTTGGCTGTCATCCTGGCTCTGGAAGAGTGGTGTCATCTGCTGGAGGGAGCTTCGGTACCTACCTTGATTTTGACAGATCATAAGAACCTCCAGTACATGGAGTCTTCTAAATGCCTCAATCCGCGCCAGGCCAGGTGGGCTTTGTTCCTTTCCCGATTCCCATTCGTGCTGACATAACGTCCGGGTTCAAAGAACACCAAGGCAGATGCATTATCGCGCATGCACACGCGTCCGGAGGAGGAGAGTAGGGATCCTGAACCCATTATCCCTTCTGCGAAAGTCATCGCTGCAATTCGATTACGTGGCTACGCATCTCTCGCTCACAAGGACAAGCTCCGGCCTCCTTACCTCCAGGGAGACTATTTGTGCCCCGTAGTTTGCGTACTCCTTTACTACGCACGCTCCATGGCACCAGAACCTCGGGACATTCTGGAGTGGCGCGCACTAAGGATCTGATTTCTCTGACTTTTTGGTGGCCCCACTGGGGCAGGGACACTACGGCCTTTGTCCAATCATGCACCAAATGCGCGGCCAACAAGTCCTGCCGTGCACGTCCTGCTGGACTTCTGTGGCCGCTTCCTTGTCCCTCGGTGCCTTGGACTCATGTGGCCATGGACTTTACTGTGGAGTTGCCTCCTTCTAAGGATCATACCGTGATTCTCGTGGTGGTTGACCGTTTCTCTAAAATTCACTTCATCCCGCTCTACCTTGGCAGATGTCTTTATCCAACGCACGGCCACCTCCGCAGCAACCACCACGAAGAAGAGGGAGACCCCCCTCCAATGCATGATCACTTCCGCTGCCGTCCTCTGAAGTGCCGCGCAGGAGAGGCAGACCTCCTCGTACACGGCGTCCAGCTTCAGCGCTCGTGCGCTCTCTAGTGACGAACTCACCAACTGCAGGACTTTATGAAGGTAGATTACGCCACCCTCAAGCTGGTCGCGATTCCCGGACACCGGAAGTGTTGTCATGAGGGGGCTGATGGGAGATTCAGACTTCCTCCGCGGTTCTCCATTTAAACCCCTCAGACCAGCTACACCTTGCCTTCTGATGGTCGTCTATGTCTTGTGCTAGTACCCAGATAGCGTTTACCTTCCTGATTCCTGTGTTTGACCTTGGCTTACCTGACTACGTTGTTATCCTGTATCCTGACCTCGGCTTGTTATCGTTTATCCTGATCTCCTCAATCCTGACCTCGGCTACGTTTATCGGCTATCCTGTTCTCCGGAATCCTTACCTCGGCTTGTCTGAACTGTTCTGTCCTGGAGTCCTACCTGACCATGGTGTCACCAAACTACTTGTACGTGACATATATATATTGTTTTTCAAGGAGAGATAGAGCTTTCTTTTGATACCATAGTTGGATGATTAGCTGAAAATTTAGAATGAGAAATTTAGTAAAAACTAGCAAAAATTTAAAAAAAAAACTATTTTTTTATTAATTTATAAAATTAGGTAAAGTGATGGAAAATCCCCTCCAACTTTATCAATTCAGGTGTCCTAATTTCAGAAATACCTAATTTATATAGATTTTCCATACTTTCCCAGTACCAGGGAACATACTATAAGGTGTACATTTTTTGTAGAACTTTTATGCTTATGGTTTAACGGGTTTGGGGTTGTTGAACGGGGGCAGGAGGGTTATACTGGGTAGATGTTATTGCTAGGGCAGTGGCTGTAAGGTTTTTTAATTTATTATTATTATCTTTTTATATATATTTTTTTTCATTATATTATTTTTTGTTTTTTATAGATACATAATTTTTAAAATGGTGAGTCCTCAAACAAAATTAGCTCACTTTTTTATATTTTTTTTATTATGTTATTTATATCTTAATGATTTTTTTATAATATTTTGTTTAAAATATAACTGTTTTTTTTCTTTTTTCTGTTTCAGCATCGGAGGAGGGTGAGAGACATGGTTTCTCACTCCCCTCCCCGAGATCCCCCTGCACCGATCACACTGTGATCTCTATGCAGGTCCTCACAGATGTGCATAGAACAGGACAGGATATCCTCTGAGTTAAGGCAGCAGTGACGCAACCCGGAAGGTAATGCCCGATCGCCCGATTGCACAAAGCTGTGCTTTTTAAACCCTCCTGATTAGACCAGGTGAGCTGTCACCGGTAAATCCTGGTCTGGATTTTAAAAACTGTTGGAGCACCAGCCCACGCTGCTCTTCTGGATACTCCACCCCAGGGACCCATTACACAATTTATAAGTGGCATACCTATATTTTAGTTATTTATTGTGCTTATGTTTCCCCGGGGCTTCAATTTTACATGTAAGTGCAAACAAAATTAGCCAAAGTAGGGAGTATATACCGCCCATCCACTACTGTACCACTTTCTGTCACAATAGTTTCATCTGACGAATGTCACAGTGCTTATGTGCAAAAATATGAACAAAGGTGATAACAATGTAGACACACAGTATACCATACAGTTCGTAAAAAAAACAAGGAGAAACAGAGAAAAACCTAATTATACAAAACCCATATAGGTCATCTGTGGGAACCTCAATGTCCTTGAATTTGAGCGTTTTCAGTGATGTTCCAAATCAGAGAGGTTCTCAGAGAGGTTTGGTGATTTTCCAATCAATTTTATCCCCTGGTGAGATGTCCTGCCCCTCCAATATCACAGATAGACATGCCAGGCCTAGCCCTAATTTTTACACACACATACACTGTAACCATGGTTTTGTTAAGATTGACAGATCTCATTGTGTCCTCAAGATGACCCAAACCCAGCATAGAAGACCATCACCCTAAATTCCATATCATAGGGGAGGCACCACTAATGGTCACTGAGGCTGAACCTTGTGGAATCTTAGGCTGTGAAGAGTATGTGTAATAAGAGGCTAAATGTTTTCTGCATTCTGGTGACAAAAGTCTGATGCTCTGGAAGGTAGTATTCTTCTGTAGAAGAACATGATATATATGGTAGAGGGTATAGGTCAAATTATACAGCTGAATTAGTTGGTGAGAAACTGGACCATAAGTGTAGACCCGGGGCCAATTTCAGGGCACGGGATGTCTACTTAATATTACAGAAAACCCACCCAAGTCATACATATTAATGTTCTGTAGGTTAAGCTTTGCCTTTTATGGTAAAAAGCAGAATTACTTATTTTCTTTTGTGGTCAATGTATATATATATTGTGTGAAATTGTAAAGTTGTCAGATCTGCCTGCTTTTGTGCAGATCTCCCTGTAGCTGCTTCTATCTGGAATAAACTTTTATACATTTAAAGAAGTCTAGTGGGCATCACAAAGTTTTATTTCCACAACAACCTGAATGAATTTATGGCAGGGCTCTGGTATGTAAAAGGTGTTGGTCAGTCTGTGTAGCTTGAGAGGGCAAGTTGTTGGCTGTAAAACACATCTGGCTAGATTAACCCTTCCAATTTCAAACCCCTGCGTTAGCCCAACACAGGCTCTGCATGACATATGTATATACTCGATTATAAGAGGACCCCCCAAAATCTGAATATTAATTTAGGAAAAAAAGAAAAAGCCTGAATATAAGACGACCCTATAGGGAAAAGTTTTACCACTAAATGTTAATTCATGTAAACTATGTGAACTATTTTTTTTTAATAAAAGCTATGATTGAGAAAAAATATTTTGTTTTTATTTCCTTTTTTTCCCAACCTGAATCCCCAGGCTTGCCACTCTGCCCCAGAAATGCCTTTTACCCCCTATATGCCACTGTGCCCCATGATATGCCTTTTAACCCTCTAAATGCCACTGTGACCCATGATACGCCTTTTAACCCTCTATATGCCAC